>CABFVX010003476.1:47805-74730 GCA_902151425.1 Timema shepardi | reverse complement strand
CTTTTTTTTTTTTTTTTCATTTAGGTCAAAGTTTGTTTTACATTTTTAATAATGAATGATGAAAAGCTTATTATATTTGTCTATAGACCATAGTGAAATATATGATTTAAGACAACTGAATAATTGAAATAAAGATAGTGGTAGAATTTGTAGAAATATTGCACAAGAATTAAAAATCACAGGATGGACCCGTAATTTTCTTTTTCATTTTTTCATTTTTATATTGAAATCCTACAAAGAATAATGAAGGTAGCTAGATCCACATCCATCTCGTATAAACAAGTTCACTGAATCAAATAATTTTATCAATGTGTCCCAGTCTAGTCAAGTCAATGACTGATTCAATGTGAAACCCCTTGATTGGTGTGATTTGATTTGACTTGACTGAACTTGAATCTATTGGACTGGGTTGATGTGAAATCAGCCTTATTACATAAAATATACAATACAATACAATATATAACAAATTAATGTATATTCTGACTCAGGGCCGTAGCTAGAGTAATTGGCGCCCGGGGCAAACAGTAAAATTGGCGCCCCCTTTCCCCACCCACACCATTTCCGCCCAGTCATAACGGAGCAGTTGATGGTGTCATCGTATTGTATACCTGTTTAAGATGTAATACAATAGCTGTATAACAAAAATCTTGCTATTACTAATGTGTCTTGCAATTATTGTCCCGTTTATAATTTGCTAATTCTATTAAATAGTAACAGAAAAAATTTCAGTAAATATGGGCAATGACATGACAATCTTTATCAGCGGCCCATAAGGGGTTGGCCATACTTACATAGCATGTGGCCTGCATATTTGTTAAAACATGTTTTTTAAACATTTTGAAAATGGTATAAATAAAATAATAATAATAATAATTAGGAACATGCGAAGCTTCGAAATGTCTAATATTTTCTAATACTCAACAACTGAATATTTGATTCCAAACTTCGAATAACAAGCTCGACCAATAGTATAATAAATCTAAAGTGGGTTTTACTGCTAGTGCAGCAGGACAGTTGGCATGAGCATGCAGGTAGTTGGATAATCTGCTGTAATTCAGAGTTAATTTCCCTTGTCCCATCTTGTTCTATGAGAGGTGGGGAGAGGGTAATAAGAAAGCTCAGGTTATCAACAGTTATTTATTTATGTTCAGCAAGTGAAAAGGTTTGAAATATTTAAAGAAGGAAAAAGATATTTTCTACTCTAACATCTTTCCTTGAGTGTGGTAATAATTTGTTGAGGGAGGGCGTGGTTGTAGCACCTTTAATCTTTAGCAGTCATGTGTGGTCACATCCCTCAGTGTGTCTCTGTGAGGTGTGCATCATCTCAATTGACGCCTTTTTTATTGTTATTATTGGGTATAAATAATATTTCATTACCATCGACTATCATTGTCAAAGGATATATTATTATAAGTTAAAAATAATTTTAAATTATCGCCACAAGAAAACGTAAAATTGCAGATGAAAGAAGAATGTTTGATGATGAATGGAACGGCAAGTACTTCTTTATTGAAAATGAGGCTCAGCGTCTTTGTCTTATTTATCAAAAACGTATTGCTGTAATAAAAGAATATAGTATCACATGCCATGAGAATGAACATTAAAAACTATAGAAAGATTTGAATATTGAACTTAGAACAAATAAAATTAGCAAATTACAAGCATATTTGACTGCCCAACAAAGCATATTTAAAAAGCCAAGTATTTGTAATGAATCAAATGTTCATATTAGTTATGTTTATGTTGTAGCAGAACTGGTTGCAAAAGAAAAAGGATTTATACAGTTTCAAAATGTATTAAACAATGTTTATTAACTGTTGCTTAACAAATATGTCCAGAAAATAAGACGTGATTCAAATATATTAGTTTATCTGTCCAGACTTGTCCAAGGCGAGTAGAAGAAATTGGTACCAATTTATTTGAACTGCTTACATTTAAAGCAAAATCATTTGATTGTTTTGCTCTGACAATAGATGAAACTACTGACATGACAGACACTGCATAGTTAATGATAATTATTCAGGGCATCAATGGTGATTTTAATGTTCACGAAGAATTGGCCAGCTTGTGTAGCTTAAAAGTCACTACAATGAACAATGATTTGTTCATAAAAGTAAAAGAAACTATTACTTATTTAGAACTGGACTGACATAATTTAAAAAAGTGTGACAACCGATGGTGGAAGAAATATGTCGTCGGTGTGGTAGGTAGAATTTGTGTGGGATTACAGAATTTAGGTTATTATAATCCAATGGTGTTTCATTGCATCATCCATCAGGAAGCATTTTGTTGCAAAATTTTATCATCAGACATTATGGACACTGTGATATTAACTGTGAATTACATCCAATGCAAGAATTCTTGTTAGAACTAGATTCGTAGTGTACTGATGTGATCTACTACTCTGCTGTTAGATCGTTAAGTAGAGGTTCTGATCTAATAAGATTTTTTTTAAATATTCATGAAGAATTAGATATTTTCACGACACCACAAGAAAATACTGTTCCAAACTAATGGGGGAAAAAATTAGATTATGTTTCTTGCATTTATGGTAGATATTACAACATACCTTAATAAACTTAGTTTGAATCTTCAGGGCCAAAGTAAATTACTAGCAGAACTATTTTCCAACATACAAGCTTTTGAAGTCAAACTGTTTTTATTGAAGAAACATTTGATAGAAGAAAATCTACACCATGTTGTATGTTGCAAATCTGTATTTGCATTTGGATGGCAACCCACACAAAAAAAACTTTTGTTGGTAATATTGTCTATTTACAAAAAGAGTTTTAAACAAGATTCATAGATTTTCATAAACTTGGCATCAAACTGTGATTATTTTTAACCCTTTTAATGTCAACATTGATGACATACCAAGTCAAATACAGATGGAAGTTTTGGAATTACACCAACACCAAATATTAAAGAATGCATTTTCGTTAGAAAACAACAAAATTAAATTATATCAATGTTCACAAAAAAAATTGAAAGACTAAGCAGCTTAGCGAAAAAGATGACTTGTCGCATTTGGAACAAGCATTATCTGCCATGAGTTTTAGAAAAATTTAATTTTCTTCTTGGCTAAGAGATTAACATTTGCATGCTTCAATTCTAATATGCACCTCAAGTTATAAAATAGAAATAGGTAATTTGTCAACGTAAAAACAACCTCAAACATCACAATTAACAGTGGGACGCATCATGTACTTATTATGAAGAGTAAACTACATAATTTTGTTTATATATTATTAAAATTTTTCATTCAATTTGATTTTCATGTTTGTTTCATATCTTTTAGGGAGGTACTATAAAATTGATAGTACATAACGTGATTATTTTTTTCCTCACCATTTTATTCCTATAAAAGTTGAAAAAATATGGCCTGATTATTAAAATTAAAAGTTGAATGTGGCCCGCGATAACTAAAAGTTTGCTGAGCCCTTCTCTAGTTGAACAGTGACAAGACAATCTCTAGATGGACACTGACAATAACGGGACATTCTCTATATGGACAGTAACAGTACATTTCCTATATGGACGGTGACATTACATTTTCTAGATTGGCGGTGACATTACATTATCTAGATGGACAGTGTCTAGATGGATGGTGACAGGACATTCTTTAGATGGACGGGGATAGTGACACGTTTGGAAGGTAATGAATGTTGATTTTAATAATCTGTGACAATTTTTTTTCAGGTGGATGCTAAGTATGAAGATGATGAAGATGATGAGGTGAGGATGAGGCTGAGGATGAGGATGAGGAGGATGAGGATGAGGAGGATGAGGAAGAGGATAGTGAATAGGAAGAGAATGGTGAAGAGGAAGATGGTGAGTATGGTGATGGTGATGATGAGGAGGAGGAGGAGGATGGTGATGGGTACTCTACAGTTTAAAATAATAACAATTGGAAGTGATCTGAACAATGCTGAATATGTAAGTTTTCCTTCATATTTTATTCCCACCTTTTGTCTTGGAACCTTATGTCAGCTAGGGTATTCCATGTTTGAACCACGATCAGGTGCTTAAATACCTCTAACATCAGGAGATCCAAAGCACTAACAACTCATATGTCTTATATCTGTGAAATGCATTAATATTTTACACAAACTCCTCTATTTATCAATAAGGCTTTGATTAGGAGGGATAGCCATCAAACTTATCTGAGTGAGACTGGAGTAGAAATTATTTGGATACAACGCAATAAAAAACTTAAAAAACATAATTTTCAAGACAAGCTTTCACTACCACAAGAAACATATTCATGTTCAAAGAGTAAACTGATGCTCTTATTTGACTGCCAACAGCTGATTTAGTTTGTCACTACAGTGGTTTACTCTTTGAACTCGAAGAAGATACCTGTGTTAGTCAAAGATTGTCTTTAAAACTGTGTTTATTAGTGTTTTATCTAAACAAGTTATTCTCCAATCTAACACGGAAGCAGTCTGCAAGCTTAAGTATTTTCATTCAAGTCAACCTTGATTACAGTATTTCCAAAAGCCCTGAGTAAGTTGATTTTGATTACAGTTATAATTTTAAAATGTAAAAAAGGGCCCTGCCCATACAGCGGGCTAGGATCCATTGACCAGGTGCTAAGCGGAATATAGTATTTTTTCTTTATAGTATATAAAATCCTAATAACATGTTTACACTATAATATAAAAATATATATTGACATAGTTTTTAACATTATAAAAAGATGTATAAATCAACAAATTCTTAACATTTCTATAGTGCAAAAAAAAAGTTTAAATATTGAAAGTAAAGTGTTTTCTATACTAATGTGAGGAAGATTCATTGTTGGAAGAAAAAAGATAGAAAGGTAGGTCCAGGTGTCAAGTGCATGTCAACAATAAATCATCACAAATATATCCATGTGTTTTATGGCAAGGATTACATCTATATTTTCTGATAAGTAACTTCTTTACTAAATTATTTTGATATAAATGCATCCAAGTTTTGGCCAAATCCGATCGTTAACATTTTCTCCTTTGTACTACTGTTGCTACGTGTTACCATATTTACCTGAATACAAGATGACCCCCAAAACAATTATCTATGTTCATAGGAAAAATCACATATTAGACTTAATGGCCACTTCAACTTCATTAATTTAGGAATAAAGTTGGTGTTGACCGAAACACGTGTGTTAAAGACACTTTTATTCCAAGGCCCTACCTTGTACTTACACTGCTACAGAAAGTAGGAAAGAAAACTTTACCTTAAACAGAAAGTCGACAAATTATGCTTTGATCTAAAAATATCGGTTGTTGCATAATTCTCCTAACAAACAAACATTAGCCCCGATAAAACAAATTTTCAAATATGTGAATATAGAACGACTCACAATTTTGGGGAACCAAATTTGTATCTACTTATATTCAGGTAAATATGATACCTGTGTCTAAATGGTAGTCACATCTGGGTTTATTAAGGTATGTACAATTTTAAATGAAATATCATTTTCTGATATATTCAGCAGTTTCTCCGCAATTTGCACTCATTCCTAATTTAGTCTGGACTCTTCAATAATTCCAAGAGCACATTAGGTGAATTTAAACATAATAATAATAACAATCATCATTATGTTACCTGTGGCTGAGTCAATTTAGTAAAATTCTATCATTCTTCCTCCTCTAATCACTTCTATTCTTCTCCTATCACTTGCACACTTTGTTATCTATTTCTCTAATCTCTTTCTCAATTTATCTTGTGGTCTTTTTCCTACATCATCTCCAACATTCTCTTTAGTATTCTCTCCTTTTCCATTCTCATTACTTGATCATACCATTTGTCAGAATAATATTTGCTGCAAAAGTGGCCTATCAACTGTGCCATAAAGAGCATCCATCTGTGTTTAGTGATTAGAATACAGGCATTTTATAGAACAAAATCATGGAAATAAAGTGGAACCTCTTTTCCCTTTTGAGGTATTGGTACATGAGCAGCGGGAGGGGTTTTTATAGGGTTGCACACACACTCACGCCCCTGAAATTATCTGAAGTTTTTAATATTAAGCTTAAAGATGGTCTTGTATCAAATTTCAAATAACTTTAAGAAACATTCACTTTTCAAAAATTAGTCAGGGGCTAAACACTCTAAATAACTTGCATATACATATAATACTTTTAAAAATCCAAGTGAGAACCATTTCAATTAGATTCTAAACACATTCAATTTTCAAAAATAGTTTTTAAGGGCATCTAATTAAGAAGAAATAATTCCAGGGGAGGACCATTTCAAATAGCTTGTAAGGGCATCCACTTTAAAAAAATTGCTGGTGTAAGGTCACTTCAAACAGCTTGAAGAGGATCTATTTCCATAAATAAAAACATCAAAGATGAAAGAACACTAAAAATAGCTTCTAGTGGATTTCAAATTTTAATAAAAATCTGGGTGCTGACCACTTCAAATAGATTCTGGAGGATTTAATTAATAAAAACAATTCTAGTAAGCACTGCTTAAAATAGATTTTAATTTTTTTCAAAAATTTGCTAAAGGTGAACTACTCCAAATAACCTATAGGAGTATCCCAATTTCAAAAAATTCTAAATAGCTGTTAAGAGTATAATTTTCAAAAACTCTCTAAACAAGGACCATTATAAATATCTTTTAGGAGAATCCAATTTTCTAACATTAACTGGCGGAGGTGGAAGGTTGAAAATCCCTAAAAAGGTTTTTTAAGCTAACACTCCTTCTTTCCTTCTCCCCTCTAACACAAATAACGTTCCACCACTACTGTATTAAATAACGATGTTATTTCTTTGGGTTTGATAGCAAGTCTTAACATCATGTCAAACTCTTAAGATTTTGACACCCCCTCCCCCCCAAAAAAAAATCCCCCTATATACATGTGTAAATATGAAAGGGTATGAATTTATGTAACTCATAGTTAAAAGGGGTTTACTTTTTTAATGATTGTAATTGACATGTAGTTAAGTGTTTATTGCTTCATTGCTACTAAAGCCTATTTCATTTTTCAACCCACACTGTGCTGTAAATTATATCAGAAGATGATTTTCTTAGAAACAAATGTTATCATTAATAAATATGTAAATACTATATGTTAAATAGAATTTGCCACATCCTTTCAAAACTATTGTATTAAAAACTGGTGTAAGCTTGACCCTGGGTAGATGATTTAGGACACAGTAAAGGTTGTAGTAAAAATATCTAGTAACTCATGGTATATACAGGATGAGTCAAGGTATGAGGAAAATATTTTGAGAGATGATAATATGGGTCATTGTAAAATAAAATTGTATATGAATGTTATATGTTACTTGTTCCTAACAAATGCCATAAAATTGAACCGTGAGCATACATACACTTTGCTACTCCTGTTATAATATTTTGTCTCATTTCTATGAGTATATGCGAGTAGCAGCATCCAAAACGTGAACAATCAATTCTTCTTGTGTATTCAGCTTTGTTCGGTAACTTCCATTTTCTACCATCTCCTTGAACAATAATCTAAGGGGCTGAAATCCGGAGAGCATTGTGGCCAATGAATCGGAACACCATGGCCAAATAATTAGCCAAGGAAGGTTTGGTTATGGTATTTAGTCACTGTACAAGCACAATTAATTACCGAGATTACATGTATTTGTATTACATTTACATTTTGATTAGTTAGCTGTTTTATATCATTCTTAAATATTTGATAAATTTTCTTTTATAATTTCTCAAATCCTTAAATAGGTTGTAAAATTTAAAATTTAAAAATATTTGGATAACTATAGGATGCTGCCAAAAATGTTATTTTCGTTGCAGTTTCCTTATCCTTAGGACTGTAGCACTTAGGCACACAGCTGCTAACAAGTCCATTTTGTTCTAAAGGGAAAGTCATCAATAGAGACAACTATTTAGTTTGCAGTGCATGCACATCCCTCATGACACACTCAGCAGCCTTTGAATCACTAAACTATCAGTTTCCAGAACTGGTTTAGCCTAAGTCACTCATTGAGTCTTGTAAACTAGAAAATACATTAAGTACTTTCAAATAATATTTGACTGGCCAAAATAGCCATAATCGGTTATAATTGATAATATAATAAGAAAATTAAATAGCTTAATATGAAAATATTACATCTTATATTTCTTTAAAAAGGGTAAACACATCAAATATTTGAGGAAGGCTGATTAAAGAAAAATCAACTAATATCTTATTACTGCAATCAATCAATTGAAAATTTGAATCTAATTGTTTGAAAATAAGGTCTTTGTTATTAATTCGAGTTCTTAAACTAAATAATAGCTTTGTTAGTTTGACAATTTGATATTTTATTAGCTTTAGTTTGAACCAACATTATTTCTTTTTCTTTTAAGTTGTATGCTTAATTTAATTATATTCATTTTAAGTTTAGATTAATTTTACATTTTTATTTGCAGCATTTTGTGTCAAACGCTCAGTCTATCAAATTTGGCCAAAAATCTTATTTCAAAAATGTAATTTTACTAAATCTATTTATGAATGTTCTAAATATAAATTATCCTTTTGTACAGGATGTTTACTGTGAAGCAGCCACATTGGGAGATAGGTGATTTTATATCAAAGATTGTGTACCACATTGCTTATAGTAAAAGGTTTTGGTATGTGAGGAAATAAAACTAGCTAAGTCTCAAAAGGGCTGATGTCCTTTTTCTTTTAGCTGAATTTATAGGTAACATAGATTTTATTTTATTTTGAACAATGGTTTTAAAACTAGGACTGCACTGTAATTTTTAAACGTGCTGATGTTTATATACCCTTGAAAAACATCATTTAAAGTTATTAGTGTTTTCAAGTTACATACCTGTATGATTTGATTATTTTATAGTGATTTTGTTTTTTTATGTTTCAAGTTTCTTCATGTTTTATACCATTGAAGGTTTAGTTATAAAATAGGACATTAATCACTCAGGCTAACTTGTTGTTAAACCAGTAGAATGTATTTTTTGTTTTATTTATATTTTGTTTAAGGTAGGTAATGTATTTGTAGATTAGATGTATAGTTATTTCACCCAAACTTTTTTGTTCACATATTAACAACAAACTTCATATAGAAAAATAGCATTCCTATCCATTTTGTCTATATGAATTAAAATAACCTTGATGTTGGAAGATTTTAAATAAATTTAAATAATAATAGAGATCAATTCTTGATAAATGCAATGGTAACTGTTTCATAGAATTACAATACTTGGTAGAATAATTTGACTATTCGGTAAATAATTTACTGTTAGTTTGGTTAATATGTTTAGTAATGTAATTAATAGGTTTACTTTATTTGGATACATATACAGACACCTACATACCTAATCACGCTGTTCCCTTATGAGGCTAGGCAAGAAACTGTACATATATCTCAAAATACAACAAATCCATACTTAATTCATCCTCACTAACTTTCTCCACACTTCCCTATCCTTGCATACTCCCTTCACTTCAACAACATCCATACACCGAGTCATACATGCACTTTTATTCTTAAAACTCAATGTTTCTCTCTTTCACACATTCGTGTACAACATTTAGCCACGTCTTACATGGCTTACCTCTTCCTTTGATCCACACACTCTACCTTCATATATTTGCTTCATCACTTGATCCACACTTATCATCTCGACATACCCAAACCAACATAAGGCGCTTCTTTCGCATTGACCTGTTGGATTCCCTTTCAAACCACTCTTTCAGCACCTGTCATTTTACATTTGAAGATATTGTTAAATGTCATTTCAGCTAACTTAGTTATACTAATACCGGAAAATGTAACAGGATTGATAATCACGCCAAATATATATTAACTTTTCTGAAAAAACCTTATGTAAGGTAGCTAAAGAGTGTGTGTTTCAATGCACATGTACCTTTTGATTATCCTGTAGGGTAGCAAGCTTACCTTTCATTATTCTACTATGGTATAACTTAAAAGGGTCATAGTATAATCCGTCAAGGTAAGACTGCACCATTCAAGCTAAATGGAGTGTACATTAATTTGTGTGTGCAAGCAATTACCAATAAAATAAGTCTATAAATATTTTGATGCAAATCAAAAGAGTTAAAGTTTCACTTAAAGTAAACTATAATTTTCCCCGACATAAAATAATATAAATAAACATAAGTATGTTTGATTATGGTATAACACAAGAAATGAAATAACAAATATACAAATATAAATCCTAAGTCATTCTAAACAATGTTTTTGAAAAAATTAATAAATCTTATAACGTATACTCAAATAAGTATGAAATCCCAGCAAGGAAGTTGTTGGAATATAACTATATTAAAATAACACTACAAAGTTGGTAAGTCCTGTGAAATATGTTTAAAGTGGGATCAACTTTATTAACATAAACACTTCTTTTTCCTCATTTAATATATATACTAATTTTAAATTTGATTTATTTTTAATGAATTGGGGAAAACATCACTCTCCAGGAGTTTATTTTATTTTATCACAGATGACTTACATAATTGAAGTAAATAAACTTCTGAGGGCTATTAATACTTGGTTATACCAAATTTATTTTGTAATTGGCAGTAACATATCTTGGTGAAACGTGACATTCAAACAATGTTTAAAATCTCCCTCCAATAATGTTAATAACTGGATAACTGTTATGAGAGGTATGTTTGTGCATGTGTGTTTGTGTGGAATGAGAAAGCTGAATGTTTATGTCACTCTTGTGTATCCAATTTTTTGAACCAGTATTTCAATTTGGCAAATTCAACTGACTCAACTGGCATGTTTTGGTGGCCGCATCATCTAATGTGTCACTCTTGCAGGAGATTGGTGTTCGAATCCTGGTTGAATGAATTGGAGAGGTTTTCCTAAATGGTTTCTACCCTCCCTCCACTTAAAATAAAGGCAGGTACATTTCCTCAAAATTCAAACTTCCTCATCGCTAACTCAATACTGTAATTACTACATATGTATGTAACCGGAACAGGTAGTAAGACTCGGTGCTATAAAAAACTTGACCCAATTAAAGTATGGGAGTATATTCTTGTTATATATATATATATACACACACACACACACACACACACACACACACACACACATATGCATAGGTGTACCACTAATTCCTGGATAGATTTAGTAGGCAACCTACTTTTCAATCTCCTTTAGAATTTTATTGAGTTTTAAAGATGAGTCTATGATGGATGGGTGAGATTATCAGCTTCCTAGTAGCTATCAGAAAAACAGCCCATTTGACTAATGGTCGGAATCTATGCTCCCATAGGTGCAGTACAGCTATGTGTATACACAAAACATTGCTATTAGCATCTAGTATGACTAGTTGTCATTCCCAAAAATTCCTGTCCTGGTGTCATTTTTATGGATTCCACGTTAAACTGTAGGTCCTCCATTTCATCTCACAAGCACCCTACCATTACACATTAGCGTAAGTGCGTATAACCCGAACAGGTAGTAAGACGCGGTGCTAATAATAATAATTGACCAACTGGCATGTTTTGGTGGCCGCATCATCTAATGTGTCACTCTTGCAAGAGATGGTGTTCGAATCCTGGTTGAATGAATTGGCGGTGGTTTTTCCTAAATGGTTTCTACCCTCCCTCCACTTAAAGGCAGGTACATTTCCTCAAAATTCAAACTTCCTCATCCCTAACTCAATACTGTAATTGCTACATATGCATGTAACCGGAACAGGTCGTAAGACTCGGTGCTATAAAAAAAATTGACCCAATGAAAGTATGGGAGTATATTTTTGTTATACGCACACACATCCATAGGTGTACCACTAATTCCTGGATAGATTTAGTAGGCAACCTACTTTTCAATCTCTTTTAAGATTTTATTGAGGTTTAAAGATGAGTCTATGATGGACGTGTGAGATTATCGGCTGCCTAGTAGCTATCGGAAAAACAGCCCATTTGACTAATGGTCAGAAGCTATGCTCCCATAGGTGCAGTACAGTGCTATGTTTATACACAAAACATTAGCATCTAGTATGACTGGTTGTCGTTCACAAACATTCCTTTGTCCTGGTGTCATTTTTAAACATAATATAGTTATATGAGTATTTATGAACAGTGATTATCTATACCAAATGCTTGTCTCAGTGTATTGTGGAATATAAAATATTTAAAAACTTTTTTATTGACCATACAAATATGATAAAGCACCTAAAGAATTAATATCAAGGAAATGAACTTTTTTTTATCACATATAATGTCTGAATTTTGTGTATGTATATGTTTCTGCACATGTCTGTACACTCAGTTTACCTTGAAAGGTAGCAAGCTTACCTGACCTGGTTCCAGTATGGTGTAATTTATAAGATAGTAGTGTAGTCCATCAAGGTTAGACTGAAACCTTTCAGGGTAAACAGGGTGTACAATTTTATTTTTATTTTTACCTAAAGAGTTGCAAACATCCACTCATTGCTAGGACAACAAATATATTTAAATAAATAGAAGAAATTATAAAAGTTATTCAGGCCTTTGGTTTATACTTGATGGCAACCTTATTTAAAAATAAATTCAGATACCACATGATAGCATACTTTTTCTAGCTTTCTTGTAAATTACTAGTGGTAAATAGCTTCTAAAATTAGGCATATGAAACTACAACAGGCCTAGAAAGCGGGTAGTGGAAAATATTTGGCGTGAATAAAAAAACTGGCCACAGTCTGTGATGTAAACTAAAAGCTCATAAAATTGTCACTACTTTACACTGGTGGTGCTACAAGCTATTGTGCTTATTTTTATAGTTTAGTTTACAACAGGATTCAGTATCATCATCAACTGTTTCCAGCCTGTGGCTGGGTCATTTTAGTAAAATGCCTCCATCTTCCTATATCTCCTCTATACACGTACTACAGTACTATATACATTTAAAAATATCTCATATGCAAGAACACTATTATTAAGTTGCTGTACGACCTTATTATAAGGATGTGTGTGTGTGTGTGAATTATAACAAGGAATTTCAGATTGAAGCAGACTGGATACAAGTGGTCCTCAGACAATTGTAACTTAAAGCTTCCTTTTCCTTAACTTTAAATATATTTAAATACATACAGTAATTCAATGGTTTATGATACATTTTTCTTGTGTTTAGTTGCCAATGGTTTTCAAGTTTCATAAATACCTGTGTGCATTGTGTGTTTTCATTACTATTATGAAAGCTGTTATCATTGTATTTATTTTGAAAAATCTTAAATTGAACTATAGGTAAGTTTCAATTAGTTGTCAAATTTTGTGTCTACATTTTACTAAGTTCCACACTTCTCCAAGGAGATATGTAAATATTAAATACTACTAATCTGTGATGTAAACTAAAAGCTCATAAAATTGTCACTACTTTACACTGGTGGTGCTACAAGCTATTGTGCTTATTTTTATAGTTTAGTTTACAACAGGATTCAGTATCATCATCAACTGTTTCCAGCCTGTGGCTGGGTCATTTTAGTAAAATGCCTCCATCTTCCTATATCTCCTCTATACACGTACTACAGTACTATATACATTTAAAAATATCTCATATGCAAGAACACTATTATTAAGTTGCTGTACGACCTTATTATAAGGATGTGTGTGTGTGTGTGAATTATAACAAGGAATTTCAGATTGAAGCAGACTGGATACAAGTGGTCCTCAGACAATTGTAACTTAAAGCTTCCTTTTCCTTAACTTTAAATATATTTAAATACATACAGTAATTCAATGGTTTATGATACATTTTTCTTGTGTTTAGTTGCCAATGGTTTTCAAGTTTCATAAATACCTGTGTGCATTGTGTGTTTTCATTACTATTATGAAAGCTGTTATCATTGTATTTATTTTGAAAAATCTTAAATTGAACTATAGGTAAGTTTCAATTAGTTGTCAAATTTTGTGTCTACATTTTACTAAGTTCCACACTTCTCCAAGGAGATATGTAAATATTAAATACTACTAATACATATATGTGTTGTAAAATGACCCTTCGATAAAGGAGTCAAACCCAGAACATTTGGCTTAGCGCGCCAAAGCTCAATCATAGAGCTATACAGACTTGTTCTGTGCCCACAGTCATATATCACCCATGAGTCTTTGATAAATATTTAGATTGTCAGCTAATTTATAGTTATCTGAAACATAGTCGCATTAACTCAAGATCACCTTTGGTAGTCTTTTTGTGCTTCCAAATTGTAAGAGTTTTTTCTAAATTCATTATGTGAAGAGTATTGACCTGCTAAGTCAAAGGTCTTGAGTTCAATTTCTTGGTTCAGATGTCATTTGTCTTATATACATGACAAGTATATTAAGAACATGATAAGACAGTATCTGACCGTAAAATTTTTTTATTAAGACTACTTTCATAAATTCATAACCAAACTCATGTGATTCGCAGCTGTCTCTTTTGATAAAGATTATAAATATGTGATAAAAAAAACAAGTGAAATAGTAAAATGTTATCAATGTTGACCAAAAAGTTTGTATTTTCTTAAAGCTCCTTTCTAGCTTGATTTTACTATATTTGTAAACGGCACACAACCTGTATTAAATGCTTTTCACTATATTGTATATACTAGTAAATAATTTAATTTTGAATTCTTTTTAATTGACTATCATATCTGGAAGCACTGTCAAGTATTTAGACAAACCAGAATTGTAAAATCATTTTAACTGGTCATATGTGTGTTTTGATTACATTTGAATTCTTTTCATGCCATCTATGTGAATTAAATATTATGTAACATACATTTAATAGCAGATGTTAGTGGTATAACCTAAAGGAATAAGTAATATTTTTCAAAGCTAATCAAAATTAGCTTATCTTCTACAAAACACAGTTTTAACATGTCTAGAATACCCAACAAATATTTCATTACATCATACTAACCCATTAAGTTTGTATAATTTTTTTCACATAATAATTGTAATTAGTGACAGGAATAAAATGCATGTAAAATAGGCTATTTTTGCAGCATTTAAAAATAAATATTTTTAGGCTTTACTTTTATTTGAATCTATTTTGTTTTAAATTTGATTAAATACTTTTTAAAATGTCACATACTGACACAAAACCACTTTAATTGTGCATTAGTGTAACCTTGTAATACAATCGCCCTGGCCTAACTCTAATTCATCTTCTTCACTGCTTTAATCATTTTTTGAGACACTGTCCACAGCACTATCTGTATCACTTTCCTCATTTATTTCAATTTCTAAATCCCATAATTACTAATAAATCTTCAGTTTATTTTGACAGCAAAACACTTTTTCCAGCGATTATAGTCAATGTTTGTTTAGAATGTATCCAAAGATAACTAAACTATAAACAGCCAAATAATAAACAAGCTCACTATAAAATTAACGATTTCATGGCCTACTTGATGTCAGACCCTGGTATAAAATAAAATGGTATGAAATAATACATTTTAGAGCTTGTAGAAAAAAAGAAACCTGTAGTCTTTGAAGTGAATGGAACAGTTCCGTAAGTCGGCCATAGGACCATTTCCTTATCATAAGAAACAGTTCCATATGTCTACTCCAATGGGTTAACAAAACACTCATGCATATGTAATACCACTTGATCCAAACATTTGAAACATCCCCCCAACAAACAAGACAAAATTACACAAATAAATTATAAATTAGGCAAAACATATCTTCTAGCCTTCTTGATTTTGAATGTATTCATTCTATCCTGTCTTTGATTTGACCTTTATATAACTGTTTATCCTAACACGATGCTTATTTCATCCCTAAATTATGGTCTAGTTCAGTGGTTCTCAATAGGCGGCCCATGAAGGCTGTCAGTCTGGCCCATGGTGAATAATTAAACCGAAAAAAACATATATACCTTAAATATAACCCAACAACACTGTTTTCCACTGCTTATCTGACAACCCTGTGCTAGTCATTACTGTAAAAAGGGGATGAAGGTCATTTAATTTAAAATACAGTAATGGCTTTCGCGCCAGCATGAGTCATTATAATGCTAACCAACCATTGTCGTTTGGTTTGTTGTAGTTTTACTGTAGTTTTATACTCCTCAAGTGTAGGCTCACTATTTGTGAGTGGTACACATAATAACACTACTTTTTTTTATTTAAGGTATTTTATCGTGCACTTTCTGAACTGACTATGATATCAGCACACGATAGTTTTCATGAGTGAGAGCGAAAGGGCCCCACCAATTGTGCTGGGAAAGGTATTTTCACATAACCTTCCAGGGTTATTTTATATGCCACAACTGACATGCGACCGATGGCTTTACCTCCACTCCAAAGGAAGTTATGCTACGGATTTTATATATATATAACTGCAGCCCGCACTGAGAAGTAATTGAGAACCACTGGTCTAGTTATAGGTCTGGCAGTGGCATCACCTTATTAAACACATCTTTGTAGTTATGGTTAGTAAGAAAGAGAATCTGTTCAACATACTTACAAACTTTTGGATAAACACTTCATTTTTAAATGGACAATCATATCATTGCTCAACCAAGAATTAGTCTTTGAGCTCATCTAGAGTTTATTCTTTTGGATGTTTTGTGGTTATCGTTTTCAAAATGGTGTAACCAATTTCATTTTTTGACAACTTGTTTCTCTTGATATTCGACTTCATGCTCTCTATTAACACTTCTGCTTTGCCATTTACTTTGGTGTGGTACGGCAAGGATTTATTGTTCTTTATCTCCAGTTTAACAGTAACATACTGGTATTTACTTATTTGATGGCAAGTTGTTTTCCTCTGTTGAGTCACCAAGGTATCTTAGAATTATATAACAGATATTGTGTTTTCATTACAAAAATGACTGCTGCTAGCTTTAAATACTTCTTTAGTTAAATATTTTCATTCTGTCATTTATTAAAAATTCTACTAGAGTTTTATTTCTCAACAATGATAACAGTTTCTTTTTGGCTCAATGAAGAGTTTGAAGTAGTTTTGTTTGGAAGAGATTTTGGACAACTTTATTATAGATAAGCTTTATATGGTGCTTTGACACTGAACAGTTTCACATGACTACTCAAAAGCTTTCTCCACCCACCGGATGTAGACGTTTACACTAAATTTATGTGATCTAATTCAAATAGTTGGCTTTGAATCTTAAAAAAATTGCTCTTTTAGACTGATCCATTATTCACAATAATAGATTGTCTAATTTTCTTACTCTAATAAAGGTGTCATAAAAATTAACTAGTAATTTTATTTAGTTCCTGTTATAAACACCCACCAATCGGGTAACATATTCTTTCCAAGCTGAATATGATTGTTTAAAGCAGGTAAAATATTGCCTCCTTTATCTAACTGATTTTCTGTTAAATGTTAAGTTTATAAAAAAAATTATATTAGTTTTTACCTATTATTGAAGGAAGGATTGTCAGGATTATCTTTCAGCCTTGCTTCTTTTGAATAGTTAGCAAAAAAAACCAGATTAATTTTCCCTTATCAGATACATGCATCCATCTTCATTTTCAATATGCCTGGTCTGAGTAGTAAGCAAGCAAGGACATTGTTCAAATAGAAGATATGCTGACTATTTTCCAATTTTATTGGATGTTCAAGGTAGTAATAAATTTTTGTATTTATCACAGTCAAACAACTCTTTCTTGGAACTAGATTTTGTTTTGTCACCACAAGCAAAAATATAAAGTTTATATATAATTTTCATTGGGGTGATAGTTTCTTAAAATCTTGTAACTATTTCCATGGATTACATAAATCCACCACTAAACAAATAGTCAAGTTTAAGTTTGAACAATTCAAATCCACTAAAGTAATGTTTCTCAGTTTTATAAGAATAAAATAAATACATGATCCATGGCGGCTCGTGTATAGGCACTGCGGAACTGCAGCACCCCCTATTTCCACTTGATATTATTGATAACATTTAATATAGTGAGTCCTTTTTTCTTTAATTGTTTCTTTATTTTTGTAGTAAAATATATATTCCTTAAGCTTAATGTCAGTACTTCAGTGGCCATCCCCCAGTTTATGAAAACGATACAAAAATCTTTGTATAGAACTGTGCGCTTCACAGTGCCAGTGATGTGGTGTTCGACTATTGTGTGCATGCGCACATAGTAGAAGGTTGGGAGGAAGGCGGGACTGCTAGGTAGAGAGAGCACTGTTGCTCTCACAGTGTCGGATCTGGTGTGATGGTGGAAGTTTTTTTTTACTCAGCGTATATTGTGCTTAAAAACCATGTACTATATTCTTGAATGTGATAAAGTGTAGAAGAGTGTAGAATTAGATTATTATTCTGCTTCCAGCTAATCTACTTGATTTTTTTTTCGGTTCTTTTATTTAACAGAAAACTTTAACCATGGCCTTGCATCCTCAAGAAATAAGTTCTGTGACTGTAACTAAGGAAGTGTGTGTTACATATATGTGTTGATATAATGGACAGATATTCTTCCACTAAACACTTAATAGCTGCTAAATTGTTCAACAAGAATTGCCTCACTAGATTTAAGAATGAACATACCACAAAAGAGATAGTACAGACCACTGAAGCTTATCACATGATTGACAAAGAAAAGCTTGAAAATGAACTAAAAGTATTATATTGTAGAACTGATATTCATGAATATTGCAAATTAATTGAGCTGCTGAAATTTATCTTGGAAAATAAGCTAGATGGTTTTAGTGAAATTACGAAACTGATAAAAATCCTCTTGACAATTCCTATGACTACATCAGAGTCAGAGTGCTGCTTTTCAACATTGAAAAGAATAAATCTTTTTAAAGAAGCACTATGAATTCAGAAAGACTAAAGCTTCCAGTACTTTCAATGGAGAAAAATTTCCTCAATTGTCATCCAGAGATCAAGGAGAAAATTATTGAACTTTTTGCGCAAATTAAAAAAATAAGAATGGATTTAATTTTTAAATGAATAGATCAAGCTTGAACTGTAACAATTTGAGTTAAAGTAAGTAAAAAATGTTTTGGTTCTTTTTTTGTTAATATTTTATTAATATCCCGAATAAATTTTCTTTTTATACATTTTTTTTTCTTTTGCGCAATTTTAAAACAAAGGCTAAAAAAATTCTGAGGCAGCACCCCCACAAATTTTAGCTACGAGCCGCCACTGTACATGTTAGTAAAATTCATTTTTGAAGTACCCAACCTGCACCAAAATGTTAAAGCTGTGGGATTTTACCATTACCTTAGAATGAGCGAAAGGCTGGAATTCTAAACTCCATTGTCTGTGAGAAAAGCACTCCTCCCTCATGTCAATCCCAGCATTCTTCAATGACTGCCAAAGAGAATAGTAGGAAAATATATGTTTCTGGGTATTTACATTTGTGACAAACTGTTTTCAAAGAGAATGTGTGTTTTGCTGTCAAAAAGAATCACATTTCTAGCTTTACAGGTTCGAGAAATATGGCTCAACACGATAAATCCACCCCCTCCCTGTTTACCCATTAGAGAATTTTAAAAAAAACCTGTCAAACCTGTATTTCTTTATTTTTTAAGAATCGTATGTATTTCCCAAAGTTTCATGTTTCAAGCTTAAGCTATTCCAAATATAAGCTTATTGTTCAAGAAAGCTACCACACCAGTTCTTACACCCGAGGAGGCGATTATCAAAACTCTGTCAAAATCTTATCTCTTCGATTTTGACAAAAACATTAAGGTCAAATTTTGTGTTTCTAGCTGGGCAGTTTCAGAAAAAGCCTAATTTTTTCAACTCCCTTTTTCACTTCATAAAGAGATTGAATTTCCAAAAATCCATTCTTAGTGGGTGCCAATGTTATTAGATTAAAAAAAACATCTATATATTTGTGTGTATATGTGTTTTTCCCCATAAGGACATATATATATTTTGAAAAAGCTTGAACTATAAATATTCTAAATTATTATTTAAATCATAAAATCTGTGATTTGAACTTATGCTTCCGTGGATTTTTGAAAGTCAATATTACTTTTTTTTTACTTTGAAAACAAATATATAGAAAGATCTTGTCATAATGCAAATTTAAAGTGAATTTCTATTTTTATTGCAATAAATAAGGTTTAGTATGATTTACTATGATTTAATTTTACATTTAAATTGATTACTATGAATTGGGGAATATATTGAATGTAATAAACTACTGACAATTAGACCAAATCAATTTTTAAATTAAGGATGTAAAATAATATTGTAATTTGTATAGCATTTATAAGAAATTACCACTCTCTCTTTTGCCTCACAAAAAACAAATCTTGTATTATTCCTAATGTTAAAAAAAACAAGTTCTTATTCCTGGGTCATACAAGGCTAGTTAAACTAGTGGCAAGTACAGTATTTGCTGATTGGTTTCTGTGTTAAATGTGTGATGTTTTGAGAATCTTGTGTTCAATTTATACTAGCACTAGTGCTATTTCACGGGGCTCCCATGGGGATAGTTGAATGCTAGTTGTTAGTGGCGAGACAGTCACGTAAACTGTGCTGTCGACTAGCGCTAGTAAAGTTAAACATGTTCAACTCCACTAGTTGCTGGTAAAAACACTCGCCAGTGAGTACTACTAGCCACTAGTTGAGGGTTTACACAACGCTAGTTCATTGATTTTACTAGCAGCTAGTAACTAACCCTATTTGACACAGGCTTTACTGTTTTTCTTTCATGAAGAGTACACATAAATTAACTAATACTATTAAATATACTTGATTATTCATAGTGTCCAGAAACACAACCCATTTTTATAGTTAATAACTGTAGACTCCTATAGACTTTGATTTTTTCATAAAACTTGGTATATACACTTATTTCAAAAGAAAAGAAAAAGTCTTTTTTTTATTTTAGTTCAATGACTAAGAAAATCTTCACAATCAACAATGAATAACATATTTATTTATTTATAATAACAAATTACTGGTATGACAACATTAACAACTCATTGTCTAGTTACTGAAACATTTTCCTATAAATAGACTAGTTTATTTTTCATAACATAGCAACATAGCAATTATTTAACTGTAAATTTATATTTAGCTTGTCTTCTGTAAAAATATGAAACTTTGTAGATTTACATGGTTGTTGTTAATATTATTATCTTTATTGTTACTATTCGGCCTATTTTATTACTATAATTATCAACCTCATCTTTATTAATGTCACAGTACAAATATGTAAAAAAATACTGCTTACATTGAGAAATTTAAGAAAAGATCATTAATAATGTGCAATATAGCTTGTGTGTGTTTTATTGATATAAAACTAAGCCTTGTTTTTGATGTTTATTAAAAAACATTATATTGAACTTTATTTCTTTCAAAATGAACATATTGATAGTTTTTATAAATGTAGGTAGTGTTCAAAATGAAATAGAAAGTAAATGCATTAGTAAAATATATATATATATCAAAAAGTATTTCAAAAGCTAATGTACAATAATTGACTTTGGTTGTTGATGGCAACAAAATGTTTTGGTGCTTTAATATGCGAGGTATATTTTATTTTAATTAATTCAAAATCACAAAAGTGAATTTGAAATTTAAATTTTCACCTTTTAAAATAATACTCAAATCACTAAATATTTTTATACTCCTATACATTCATGTAGTCACTATTTTTCATTTCGAGCAATGAATGTTATAATATATTGTTTTAATGCTCACAGCTATATATTGAATGTTTTCTCATAGAAATAATGCTGAAGTGTGTATCTGTTTGAACATTATTATAGTAAAATTTATGTAATTTGAATTTGAGAAGTTCAAGTTCATACTATCATTACCAATTAACATACATATAATATGAATCACAAACCTTCACTTAGCCCATTTTAAACATCAATATTTTCATAATATTCACATTGAAATTACATACTTTTTACTGTCCACTGAATGTAATGGTCATCGAAACAAACATTTTGAATAAAACAAATTTCAAATATTTAGATGTGTTTGAAGTTCAACAACACAACCACAATTGTAATAGTATATTAAACCCCATGTTGGTAGTCGCATAGTCTAATGCATCATCATTCTCTTATTAGACTGGATTGAAGTTAAAGCGGGAGTCAAGGTTTCAATCTTAGTAGGGTGTACTAAAGTTGGGTTTTTCCTAAATAGTTTTCTATGCTCCTTACACACAAGTACAGGTAGAACCCCTCTAAATTATTCCTTCCCTATCCCTACTCAATTAGTGAATATGTTCATGCAGGAGAAGAGTTACAATTGGAAAATATATCTGAATGTGTATTAAAGCCACACATATTAGGACCATAAGATATATTATTATTATTTAGCACCGCGTCTTACTACCCATTCGGTTTATATGCTTTAAGTACTAATTACGCTAATGGATTATGAATTGGTAAGGTTGAATTAGAGGAAGTGAACCCGCATTTGCGTGGAGGGAGAGTGGAAAACCATTTAGGAAAAACCACCCCCAGTTCACCCGACAGATTCGAACCTCGATCTCCCTGTCCTCAGCAGTCAAGCTCAACACGACTAGCGCATTAGCCAACTACGCCACCGAGGTGGGTCATAAGATATAAATTTTTGATGCTAGACAAGGGTAATCTAAAGAAGCACTATTAAGTAGCTATTGTAAGATCCAGCTGATTGGTTTGAAATACTTTATTATGTATGGGACAAGGTCAGCAGACAGAGTTATTTTATAGGTGTGTAAGAGACCACCTCGGGAAACAAGAAGTGCCCCTATAGTGTAAGGAAGTGCTGTATAGAGCATAGTTCATACCCATAGTTACATATACAGCGGAAACTTGTGTACCACCACCCTTTTCCTCTGATAGATAAGGGCTGGCGCACATATACAGAAATTAAAACGAAGCAAAAAAAATATTAATTGCAGAGGAGCCGATAGGACAACATAAGGTGTATAGGCCTTTCTCTCTGACTTATACGACTTTTTGCTTCCATAAACTCTCCATAATTATTATTTGTTAAATAGATACTTAGAGCAAAGAGGGAGGGGGGTCGAGAAAATCTTTAAAAGGTTACAACTTATTAACCTACAATTCGTTAAATTAAAAGAGTGCATAAAGTATATGTATGTTTATTAGAAAAATAACAATTCATATATGATATATGTAAATATAATTAACACAAGAATATATATAAAGGAAGATTGGGTTACACCCATAATATTAATGTTGTCATTAAAATACGTGATCCAATATGACCAAAGTTTACCACAATGTTTGATCTATGGCCCCTCAGGGTCTCCGCGGCAATCCGCAATACAACAATTACAACACCAAGCCACAACAGGCCAACAGTCCGCATAACAATAGAAAGTATTGCCAACCTTTTCGTCGCAAACAAAATTTACCCTAGTACAAAAGGAGATCGTCCTCGATTAAGTAATAATATAATAAATAAGAATTTACACAGCCGGACGGGCTACAACAACTACCACTTTATGTAGGCAACACGCCATACAAGTTTTAGTTGATGACAAACAAAGGTAACGTTCACCAAGAGTGATAATCACTTTTAAAGCCAGATGGGCCATAAAAGGATTCCTAAAATATTAATAACATGTCTACAAATATATCTTATGCCATGCCGGGCATGCCTTTCCTACGAGAGATGTCATTATCCAACAATGACGTAACTGCAAATTATTTTATGTACCATTAAATATATTGTAAAAAAAAATGCATGTGTGTCCAGAGGGGATATTTGTTTGCGTTTACAAAAAAATCTATAAGTCCAATTCATGATGATCTATCAAGATTATAAAGACTATTTAAATTTTCAATTTAAATAAATATTGCAAGTCCAAAAGGTAGTTTTGACATATACAGGCCGAAATAGAATTTGTACCTTAGCATCATCCTATCCTAGTATGTGTCTCACGACACGGTTGAATCAAGAAGTCAAATATTAAGCGAACAGCACCAGTTTATAAATGATTATTTTCTGAGAGGAGGGGGAACTAGAACATAGTAGAACATACACACAGACCAGAGGGAAGGGGTAGCAATTCATGGAAGAACTTTCTACGCCATTGGAGATGCAATCAGATAATCACATGTTCATCACAAGGTCACTTGCATGTCACTCTCTTCCCATGATGCAATGGGCGGGCTCTACGCCCAGTCCAACACGCCTTTCACTCGTTTCAGTTTTAAAACAACACCCCGACGTGGATGTAGTGTTCGCGGGGGGTGGGGGTGGTCGGTCGGTGAGACATGAGACATAATACGGTGAACGGGGCATTTTGGTGAGTAGATTCCAATGTTTACTTTTGGTGTTTGTAGAATAGTGTTCATTAGCCCGTTTAATATTCTTTTCTTGTAATGTTTATGTCAATAAACGTTACACTTGGAGTTTGGATAAAAGAGAAACAAGGAAAGTGGAGGCCATGCAAATGAAGTTTTTGAGGGGCATGCCAGCTGTCACCAGAATAGATAGGATTAGGAATGAAAATGTAAGGTCAAGAGATGGGGCACATGAGATAGTTAGGAAGCAAGGATTAGATGGTATGGACAAGTAATGAGGATGGAAGGGGAGAGGATTACAAGAAGATTAATGGAATATGGCGTATGTAGGGAAGAGGCTGCAAGGGAGACTAAGGAAGAGATAGGAGGAACAAATAGCAAGTGTACAAGTGAGAGGAGGAGAGTGGAAGCGAGTGCTGTTCACACACCTTTCGTGGACCCTTCCGACGCTGTGGGAGACAATGTGTCAGCCCCCGTTTACACTAGTGTCGATATTAGGGGTTCACGTATCAGGCTTGGGGCGTGGCACAACAAGTCGTTATGAAGGGGTTGTACGAGGAAGTCATTCAGGATGTTGTCATACAAGTCTTTATTCAGGACTCTAATTCTACCTCTTGGTTGATTCGGTTACACAACTGTACGTAAAAGGTAAACCTCATATCCGTTTCCGTGCGTGATAACCTCCGCAAAGACCTCGACTTGCTATCAAACAAGCCCAGAACCAAGAGCCAACGGCTCGAGAACAGTCGACCCGCATGGACGTGAGTCCGAAACCAGAGTAAGTGGACAAGCCACGCAACCCGGCGCGACTAGGCCGTGCGCAGCCAACCGCGCACGGCAAGAAGGGGGAACGGGCAAACCACGCTGCGCGCGGTCCCAAAGTTAAGGAACGAGAAACTCGGCACAGAGTCCGCCCCTTAAACTTAAGGGCTGGGCGGGAGGATATGAGGTGTCCAAAATAAAGTAATTATAACCATAAAATCTGGACCAACCAAGGAAAGCCCCATAGAACAATATCACATGGGATGAAATAATACAAAACAAGACACCTGGGACTTATTAACCGTGAATGAAATATACACTAATTCAAAATTAACAACATCCAGATTTAAGGACGCGCGTGCTGAAGATTAACTACCTATCCTAAAATTACAATAGC
Organism: Timema shepardi; assembly: GCA_902151425.1. Lineage (NCBI taxonomy): Eukaryota > Metazoa > Arthropoda > Insecta > Phasmatodea > Timematidae > Timema > Timema shepardi. The sequence goes on along the minus strand of CABFVX010003476.1, from coordinate 49,444 downwards.
AGAACATATCCATATCAAATATTTTGGATGTAAACTGGCTCGCGTTGTCGGACACCAGGATATGTGGGTACCCAAAGTTGCGAAACAAGGTAGCATCAAGAGCGTCAACTACCGATTTGGAAGTTACCCCCACAGGGGACTCGTGATAATACGCGGATATATCCTAGCCAAACTATGGGGAACGTAAACCTTCCAACCTTCACGACAGGGGGGTCGTATCAAGAGAGAACCGTTAAGCAGTTTAAGGTGAACGGGATTAGACTTGTCTTCGCAAGATTGAATCAGGTTCAACAACTCCGGATCCCTTCTCTGAGCTTCTCCTATTGGGGTGAACACTTCAGGTATTTTGCTCAACACGCCCAAAACTCCCTGGACCTTCTTAGGACCTGCATTCCCACGGTCATTGGGTTCCTCGAACATGCGAGACAAAGAATCGGCTACCGGGTTGTTCGTCCCTGAAACATGAGCAATCTCGAATCTAAGTGACTGCAACTTCGCCACCCAGCGTCCTATCGTCCCGATCTGTCTAGGATGTCTTAACAACCACGAGAGAGATGAATTATCAGTATACAAGTCAAACGGGTTATGTTCGAGATATTATCTAAACCATTCAGTGGCGAATACTATTCCCAGAGCCTCCAACTCGAAGGTAGAATAGTTACGCTCGTGAGGATGCAGAGTACAGCTAGTGTACGCGATCGGTTGAAGAAACCCATCAGTCTCTTGGCAAAGAACGGCTCCCAATCCAGTCGAACAAGCATCAGTTTGGAGAACAAACTTTTTTTAAAAATCTGCCATCTTTAATACGGAGGGCCCAGACAATGCACGCTTCAAGGCGTCAAAGGATGCCTGACATTCGGGAGACCAAACGAATGGGACTCCCTTTTTTATTTAAGTGGTACAAAGGTCCTGCCAAACTGGCCGATTTTGGAATGAACCTTCCAAAAAAACTTACCATGCCGAGAAATCTGGAAACTTTCTTTTGGTTGACGGGGACGGGGAACTCCTTAATAGGTCGGATACGCTTGGAGTTTATAGACACCCCCCGGTGGAATACCACGTGACCCAGATACTCTTATCTCTGAAATTGCCAACCTTAGCTTCTTCGGGTTCACTGTCAAATTGGCCACCCTCAACCTGTTCAAGACTTCCCTAACGTGTCTCTTATGATCCTCCAATTTGTTAGAATAGATAACCAGGTAATCTAAGTAGTTGAAGACATACTTAAACTGTATATCTGAGAACACGGTATGTAATAACCGTTATAGTATTTGGGCCCCAGTTGACACACCAAAGGGGACGTAATTGAACTCCAAGAGACCGCACTGCGTGATTAATGCCGTATACGGCTTAGATTCCTCAGGTAAAGGGATTTGGTAGTAAGCTTTGTTTAGGTCTATGACTGTGTAATACCGGGTCTGGTCTAAATACTTGAAACGCCATCTCTACGGTGGGCAAAGGGGTCGCATCGTACCGTATTTTCTTATTCGACCTACGATAATCGACGACCATACTTGGCTCCTGCCCGAGACGTCCTACTGAGAACGTGGGAGAAGCATAAGGGCTTTTAGACCTTCTCACTAGTCCTTTCTCCAACAAGTTCTCAATATGCGCCCTCAAAATTTTGAGCTTAGGGGGG
>CABFVX010003476.1:19035-29425 GCA_902151425.1 Timema shepardi | reverse complement strand
ATGCAGAAGACGGCTCTAAATTTTCAGACGGTTATTATTTTAGAGATCAATTCAATGGATATAACCAAATAAACTAAGTATACATTTAGTGATGAGCATAATCGAATAATTATTCGATTCTTTGAAAAATAGAGTGAATTGAAAGAATCATCCGAATGATTTTGAGAAGTAGTAAAGAGTCGGTAATAATCGGATGTCTACTACTTCTAGCTAAAAGTATAAAAAAAAAACTTCATTCATACTACCATTCTCTTCACCCTGCTGTCGGATCTCAAAACAAGCATTCCTTTGCTTTTGCAGCTTATCAATATTTTTCTATTTCTGCATTTAGTTTCTTGTGCCAGTGTCAAAGACCAAATTACATCCACAACAAAATACTATACAGTGAATGAGTGAACACATTAGTCACATAAGTACCTCGCAATTAATATAAATACTTTTGCATACGATTAATAATAAAATAAAGAACATACATTTCCCTTTGTGTTTAAAAGGGTCGAAATACTTTACCCTTTAATATTTCCTAAACACAACCAAAATATACAAGCTTACAATCCTATACGCCTATTTATATATAGGGTAAGTGATAAAATACTTTCGATTTGAATATCTTAATTAATTATATGCCTCCTGAAACCTTAACTTAGAATCAAACACACAATTACTACTCGACAAACGACGATGTAAGTTTGCTGGATAATGGTATTTGTGTTATAAGAATGTAAAATTATTTCAGTGAATAAAATTATAATACGATCTGAATATTACGGCTCGGCAATGTTTTATTAAATACATAAAAAGTATATACTTATCTACTTAATAAATTTAAGTCAACGTTAAAAAAAATTATCTCTCAAACCGTTCGGGATATTTGTGTTTAGTTAGTTAGGAAGTTAAAATTTAAAGGAAATGAAAAATAACAATCTAAGTTATGTAGCAAAATAGGGATGTTCGATTCATGGGCTTTAAATCGATTCTATGGATCTATCTAGAGCAAAAGATGCTATATCGATCCAAGCAAAATATCTAGTTCATTGAATCGATATTCCATAGATCGATCTAACGATTCATGTAAATAAAGTTCGATTTATTTGAATACACTATCCAAAAGTGGGCACCTAGAAATTTACACCGTGGGGAGGGGGGTGGGGGGGCGGGGGGCAGCAAAAATGTCTTGGGAGAAGTGGTGTTGGGTCGTAAAAATGTATCACCTTGTTTCTGTTCTTTTTTCCAATTTGTAAATTGAGGTGCACTTGTGTGTAGTGGTAAGCTTACTATAGTATTTTATTCACAATGAGGAGCACTTTAAATGTTTTACTCGAAGAGAAGAATCATTGGGGAACCATATTTATGGTAGCGGAAAGAGGTAATTAGTAAAATTATGCATTAAAAAAAAGGTTTTTGCCCTCCAACTCCAAAGGCAGATTGGGGATCCAGGAGCTTCCAAAAGATTCTTAAGAAAATCAGGCTGACAAAGCAGAACCTTAACCACTAGACCCCAAAGAGGGGCGCACTTATTTTATTGCCTCAGTCATAGCGAATTAATCTTTCAGAAACTGTGAATTCAGTACACCTTATTTGTTTGAATTAATTGTCCGAGAACCAATGATTGTACTAAAACTAAATACACTTGTTGGCATCCGTCTTGAGACACCCTTACACCTTTTTGTGGGAGGGTGTGTCTCAAAACTTGGGAATCACTAGCTTGGTGGAAGTGTAGATTGTAGATGTAAGCATTCTATAACTACTAAAACTCCATGGGGAAAATGAGGTTTTTACATAATACTTCCAAACGATTGACTTGTTGGCCAACATGTCACCATAAATATATAAATAAAAATGTGATGTGATCATTTACAGAACCTAGACGTAAAAAAATTAGATCAGTGTATCACTCTCTTCATTTTACTAACTAAGGACAAAAATAACTAATTAGTAGCATAAGATTGCTAGACTTGGTTTCGAAATGTTCCTAGTACTAATAGTCAACAAAAACATTTCCTAAAGGTAACCAAATTAAATTCCCCTGAATCGATTCGAAGTTTTGATTTCTTTCGATCTTTTTGAAATTGTTAGAAAACGAATCGATACGCAAATCAGATTGAGGCCTTTGAATCGATCTAATAAATCGATTAATCTAGGGCGAAGAATTGATTTTCGAAAAGATCGATCCAAGATTGAACATCCCTGTAACAAAATAATCGAACCATTTTGTAATTTTCATTCAAACTATTTTTGGCTGATATTCGATTGTAAACTGTACACCCACTTAAACTTTGTATTAAATTAGCCTTAAAATCATTCTAAAGCATAAGGTCAATTATTGTGTAGCAATGGGGACTATTTATTGAAAATGAACCTAATAGAAATTAAGGGTCAGTTTAATAGTCAGATGGAGTACGCCTCAAGTGCGATGCTACACTAAATACAAAGACACACCTACTTAAACACGAATGGAATGGGCCGTTCTCGCATAGGAAACTGACCCGTTCCATTCTGGTCTAGGTAGGTGTTGACTTGTATTTAGTATAGCGCCACACTTGATCCATACTCAATCTGACTATGAGACTCGTCCTAAGACCTGTATAGAGATAGCCTGAAAACAATCATAATCATAAGGTCGATTTTTCTCAGCACTTTTGGCAAGGGAGTGGTAAGAGAATGAATCAGCCAGCTTGCCTCAACTCTGCTACTGTTTTCATTCGATGGATTTTGAAAGAATTGAATGAATCGATTCTATTCATCCGAATCTGCCTATCACTACTCACTGGTCCCATGTGGCCGTGGGGCTGGGTGGCGGTGGGGGGTACCGGGGGCGTAAAATACCCGGAGCGGACCACTTAGAAGGAGGACAAGTATGATAAATTTTAGGACATTAGGTTAGGTGCTAATATCTATATATATTGTTTTGAAAAAAAAAGAAAAGGAGGACTAGTAAATTAAGGGACAAGGTGAAAATGATGTGTAAGAACTCCCCTGTTTATGTAATAGATACTGGGGCAGAATAAAGAATAAATAAATATCACTACTCACTAGTATACATACAAACAGATGAACATAATTTAGCATATGAATTAATATTAATATTTTGAATTGCCTTGCGGTAGCCATATTTGTGTCTTTTAATATAATTGAAAATAAAAGATAAATCTTATAAAATTTGACTGAGAAGTAGATCTACTATAATACAAATGGAAACAGATTAAAATATAATTTGTTTCTAGTGTTTAATCCCCGGGTTCATAACCTTTTCTGACCAGGAGCCAAAATAGTATTGATTAAGAGCTTCGAGTTGTATTTTTGACCGTCATAAGTTTAAAGTCATATAGTAGCACAGCTTTTAATGTTCAATACTGAATACCCAGGTAATGCAATTTTAAGAAAGGCAAAGTTTATATTCATGAATAATTCATATCTTATAGTTAAAAGTGCTTAACACTGCATAATTCCTAAAAAAAAATTCAGGTTTATGATAAAACTTATTGTATAAAGTCTTACTTAAATCGAATTTATCGATTGTATTTTAATCACAAAAATGGCCTAACTTCTTTGCACTACTAAATGTCTCTAAAAATACTCCAATAAAGGGTTCATTAAAAAAAAGTCAATTAAATCATACCTTTTAAAACTTGAATTGAACCTAGGCCTTATTTAAGTTTTGTAAGTTATGCTAATCAATCAAATTCAATTTTTATTTGACTCTCATTTTATTATTTTTATGAATATTATGATAGTCTTACATTTCAATAACCAAGATAAAAATATATATCTCTTCTTTATTTTCAATCATATAGACAAACATAGTCTAAAACAGAATTTTTTTTATAAGCAAACACAAATGGCTAATACAAGGCAATTCAAACATGAACACACACACTAATTTTGTTCTGCTGTGTATAAGCATACTAGCGTTTAATTGGATGTAACTCCTCACATTCTCATTGGCTGATCACATTTCAAGTCCAATAATCATCTAAACTACACTCCATGCATAACGTAAAATAAGTTACAGTTAAATCAACTTTATGCATTGTGAATTTTTCACTATGTGCCTAACAGAACAATATTAGTTTAACTAACAGCTAAGGTTTTATATTTTAGAAAATAAACATTTATCTTTAGAATTAACAATAGAAATAGTTAAACCTAAGGAATAGTTTTAAATTAATGTGACAAATCATTATTGTTGAATTGAAATTGAAGTCATTTTCTAGAATAATATTAAACTCATTGAACACAAAATAAATAAATGTTATGATGCAACACACATACTTTCTTTATCTCTTATCTTAATACAGACACTTATACTAAAAACTCATAAGATTTGTGAAACATAATATACATTGTTGCAGAATCCACCAACGAGCATAGGCTAGGCCCTAAATGAAACAATATGTACACTGTTACAGTAACAATGAGAAAAGAGGAGCATCTCTGTCCAATAAATATCATAATTTATGTTTTAAAAGAGCTCCATAAATTTTTTTTTTCTTTTACTGCAGAAACTATTGGTTATATAAAGTAAGTAGGGGAGTTAGTCATTTTCGTGGGTAAACTAGAGTTGCTATTTTGTTTGTAATGTCACACATTGTCAGGATACAAAATTAAATTAATAACATTAACTGAGAACACAAATTTTTACTCTTTTTACCCTTCAATAAACTACCATAATTTTAGGGTTAGATATCTAATTCCAAAAAATTCTCGGGGGAACCTTATGAAAACATAACTGGTAGATACTATGTTTTAGTCTGATTGGTAAAATGGTTTTGGCTCTAAGCTGAGATAACAGACACACCAACAGGGCTACATCATCAAGAAAACCACTTTTTTTGTTTTACAGGGTGACCACAAACCTGGAATAGTCAGGGAATTTGACCCTGAAACAGGGAAAATTAGGCATTATCATTATTTTATCAAAACAAGAGAAACATTAATATTTGTTTAGACTCATTTCCATTAATGTATATTATAGCAATCACAGATAAAGTGAACTAATAATAACCTTCAGACACATTGTTTTGCTTTGATTATTTTCTTAACCTGAACTAAGGTCATCTAATGCACATGTGTGTAAACTTTGTTTAGGTTCAGGTGGAACGGGAGGGCTCAATCAAATTCATGAGACATTATTATTACTATTAGCACCGCGTCTTACTACCTGTTCGGGTTATACGCACTTACGCTACTGTGTAATGGTAGGGTGATTGTGAGATGAAATGGAGGACCTACAGTTTAACGTGGAATCCGAACCACGGTGGAGGCCTGGCATTCCCCACATTCACAAGATGTCTTGTCAGAGGTGAAGGAAGGGTTTGGTAATCAGATAAATCTGTGCCGGGACCGAGGATTGAACCCCGGCCGCCAGCACAGAAGTCCGACACCTTACCCCTAGACCGCCAGGTCACCCTCACGAGACATTATCCAATCAGGTGTTTCATTGTGTATTCACTTGCATGAGTAATGAACAAAAAACTAAAGCAGCAACAATATTTTGTATCTCTACTGTTCCGATTCGTTCCTTGTTAATATTAACAAATTACATGTATTTGAGCATGGACCTCCCCATCGCCGGGAATGCATCGACATTATCCAAATCGTGAGTTCAATTTTTTTGACAATCACAATACTTCTCTCGCCGAGGGACAAGAGATAGTAAAAGTTATGGTTTATTAATGCAATCCTTGACATATACACCTCAAACCTAATCTTGTGTCTCAGTTAACATCTTTTAGTGTCACCTCTCCTCTCAAATAATCTTGGTCCAAACAATGTGCTATGACCTTTAAAAGAAATCATTACGAGACCAAATTTAATGGATGTCCGTTTCCGTTATTTCCCTTAAGATTTGTACACAAACAATATTTCATTTAAAACTGACTTAAATTTTATATAGTTGGCTACATAGTTTGGGATTAAATGTTTTATTTTGTATAAAATATATAAGATAAATAGTAATAACTGTACTTTTTGAAATCCATTAGTTATTTAGGGTGTTGTGCTGGTACATCTGTATACTAGGAACTGTCTGAAAATGTGGCTTTATCTTATTAAATTCCTACACCTTAGAAAAGCTGTAGCATGACATGGGTGAAAAACTTATCACGTGTGAAATTTGTGAAATTAGGGCTTCCCCTTTTGCAATAATGAATAACAACTAGGGGCCTGGGTGTGGTTTTTGCTCTGCAATCAATTGGCTCAGAAATTTCATGCTAAATAACCCAAATTGATAGTAATTGAATAAAAGGAACTGATTTAAGCCATTCAACTATTTTTATTTAACAACAAATATCCCAAATTGATATGAATTAGGTTAAAGAAAACACTGATTTAAGTCCTTGAACTATTTTTATTTTAATGTACCCCTCGCAGGGCTGGATTTATAGCTGTGGAGGGAGGCCCCAGGGCTGTTAAAAATTGGAGGCCCCAATACTAAACAAGTATTTTTATGTTCAATGTTTCAATATTATCAATTTTTATTTACAAAATTAACTGCTAAAAGCTCAATATTAAAAATATTATTTAAATAGCCTAAGTAAATAAATATTGTCATCACAAGAAATTAAATTTGTTTAAAAACAAATGTTTTCAATATATTTATTTTTGGTTAATCTTTATAATAAGGACAGAAAATAATGACAAAACTTTGAAAAGTATTTTGTATTTTATTAAAAAAATTGTCTAAAATTGACAGAAATTGATCTAAAAAAAATAAAACTAGCAAACCTGGTATCATGGTTTCATAATGCTTAGCAGGCTAAGCACACAATACAGTGTACTAAAGGTAATACAAACAACTCAGATTTAATGTATGTAGACTGCTATCTATATCTGCAGAGATATAGCCAATATATATATATATTTTAACAGTTTGTGGAGGCCCTGGGGCATTATCCCGCCACCCTCCCTCAAATCTGGGCTGACCCTGAAAGGTAGAAAAAGCTTACCTTGCATTGTTCCATTATGGCATAGCTTATAAGACTGCTACCATTTAGGGTAAAGAGAGTGTACCTCTAACATAACACTCCCCCTCCCCTTTAATGTAAATTGACACAAACGTTTCAGTACAATAAGGACACACATCCTTCACAGACAGACAAGTGAACTGTATGTGCATTGTAGGTTAGAGTCCACACATGTATTAGAAAATAAATGCATCAGATGGCACAGACTTTCTCACTCCTTTAGGCTGGATTTATATGCATGCATAGCACATAGTGCGAAAGAAGTTGAACTACATTATTTTTAATGATAACGTTTATAATTGATGCAGAGATAATAGTGTATAATGTTTGATTGAACTTCTAACTTCTTGTATGTTGTGGAGGAGACCAAATACCCACAGAACTTTTACAAAATATGGGACAAAATGCTGAAGAAACACTTTATCATCTTATAAAGGATATGTATGATAAAGGGAAGGTACCTGGGGATTTAAGAAAAGTATTATTGTCATGATACCAGAAGCTGGGTGCTAAAGAGTGCATTGAGTTCAGAACAATAAGTTTAACTTTTCATGTTTCCAATATATTAACTAAGATTATAGACAAGAAAATTGAAAAGGTTATAGAAAATAATCTTGAGTAAAAGTCATTTTGGATTTAGAAGGAACAGCAGAATAAGAGATGCAATCTTGAGCAGCGAGACTTTTATTGGAAAAAACTATTTGATAAATGAAAGTAGACTTACATGGGCTTTGTAAACTTGCTAAAAGTGTTTGATAGAGTGGATTGGAATCTCATGTTTAAGATGTTGAATAGGATAAGTGCTAACTACAAGGACAGAAAATTAATCAAGGCACTATATGAAGGCCATAACAAAGATTAATCTGGATGGAAAAGAGGAAAGCTCAAATAAAAAAAAGTGTATGGCAAGGGTGTGTATTGTCACTAGCTATATTTAATGCATACATTCAATCTGCAGTATATGAAATCCGTGAAAGAACAAAAGGGGGAATAAAGATAAACGGAGAAAAAAATAAATAGATGCAATACAACTTTGTGGATGACCTATTAGTTATAGGAGAATCTGAAGAAGAACTTCAAAAATCTCTTGGAAGAAATGGAGTGGTTGTTTGCATCTCATATAATGAGTATCAATATTCAAAACATGAAAGTAATGGTTTGCAGTAAAAGTGGTAACATACAAGCCTAAATTAAATTGGAGGGAAATACTAAAAAAAAAAATGTGTAGATGAATTTGTATATTTAGGAAAAATAATTTTAAAAAAAAGGGACTATATACAAATGATATCAAATGCAGAATTCAACAAGCCAAGAAGGCAATTTTTTTTTTAGTAAACAGAGCCTGTTGACAAGCAAGAGTATTAGTATGGAAACATGGAAGAGATTTTTTGAAGAACTTTGTAAGGAGCATTGCACTATACAGGATGAAAAGTTAATGGTAGCGACAGGCGAGAAAAGGAGTATAGTGGAAAACCATTTTGAGAAAACCACCTCCAATACATCTAACCGTGATTTGAAAACAAATCTTTCTATCATCGGCAGTCTAGTCTAACATGAAAGTGACACCTTAGACCATGCAGCCACCGAAGCAGATGAACCCTTTATGGAAGTATTTTTTATAGAGATTATCTAGTAGTGCAAGAGGTTAAGCCATTTTCTAAATAAAAAAAAGGTCAATTAATTTAATTAAGATTTAAAACACTATTTTTCATAAAAACTGTTGTATTTTTCTTATGAATTGTTCTCTGTTAAGGTATGGATGTAGGGAACATGAGAAAAGGCCAGTGTTTTTTACAGTTTTTATGACAAAACTTTTTTTTATCCAAAATAAATAAAATATTGCTCCAGTAGAAAGATATAGTTTAATCTTCTTCCCATGGTGATATCAACACTTGTTGAATATCTGTCATGAGCATAGTGGTATTAGATGACAAACTTTTAGAATGAAGTTAAAAAGTTATCATTAAATTTCAGGACACCCTTGACAGATATTCAAGAAATTTTGAGGACACTGTGTGAAGAAAATTAAATTTTCTTGCATCCCCTTCCCTCCCACCTTAAATCATACACTATTTTAGGCTTTTTTTTAGCGCCGACTCTTACTACCTGTTTGAGTTATACGGTTAAAGGCTTACTATTGGTTATGCGCTATATGCATGCATATAACTTATGAGTTATATGTATAATTTAGATATGGCACAAGATATGTGAAACAAAAATGAGAATTACCCTTTAGTTTGTAGCAAACAGTCCTTGGATATGAATTTTAATCAAAATAGTTGAAGAGCCGATTTTGATAAAATCCTCTAATTTAAGGGTTAGATAGACAGTTAAAAAAAATCTCAAGGGAAACCTTGTGAAAACCCCAAGTTTTAGTCTGATTGGTATAAGAGTTTTGGTTCTAGTCTTTGTAATAGACAGACGGCATTGCAAAATCACTTTTTAAGATTTAGGGGGTCACAGCTGTCCAACTTTAGTAGGAAAAGAAAGATTAAGACTATTAATGCCTCTTAAAGCTATCTGGAGTTTATTTTTACTGTAAATAGAGTCAGAAATTAAATACTAAGGCCCCTTTCACATGGTCCAGGCGTTCTCCCGGCTGGGGGATTGCCAGGTCGGGCAGCACCTGGATCATGTCTTCAAACAACAACATTTGTATCCGAGTGTCTCCTAGGTCCAGACAGATAACAGACACAAAATTGTCATTGTGCTCGCTTTGTTAAGCCATCGGCGAAAAAAGAAACTTTCTAGGCAAGTTTGGGTTCACCCTATATTAGATAAAAGACATCTGCTAGGATGTTCCAACGTTCTATTTCAAGATTTAAGAGAACATGAAGTGAAATTTTTTAATAATTTCTGCATGTCGGTCCCAACCTTTGATCAGTTGCTCCAACGTTTACAGAAAGAGACATATTAACATTTCCACGTCTACATCTTTTTCTTTTGCCATGTTTTGTGTTGCTACTGTAAACACAACACAACACAACACAACACCAGAAGAGCACTCGGATGACTAAACACCAGGACTGTGTGAATGCATTCATTGCTGACTGTGATTCGCTAGAGTACTATCCGGGCGATCACCTTTCTGAGACCTGGAGGTTTGTAGCACGGAGGTCCGGGCAATTTCTGCGCCCGGCCGGAGATTTTCCCGGGCCCAGACCGTGTGAAAGGACCCATGCCCTCCCATGTATTTCTACTTGTTCGGGCTCCGGGTGAAAAGGGCCTACGTGCTATAAATTGGTTTAGCATTTTGAAACTTACATAGCATCTACTCCTTCCAAGTGTGAATTTTGCATTACTGACTTCTTAAATAAACATATAGGTGGGGGGAAGGATTTCAGATAGGAGGGAGGGGGACATTGCCCATGAAAATAACTTCTCCTGCTGGAATAAATTGCACCCCCCCCCCCCCCCCCCCCCCC
>CABFVX010003475.1:68671-85038 GCA_902151425.1 Timema shepardi | reverse complement strand
TTTTAGTTGTAAATGATATTTTCTGTTGTTACCCCTCGCAATCATAGAGGGGGGCTGACAATTTTCCATATCCTACTCTCTAGGGCCAATGTGGTCGACTCAATATGGGCGACGGAGCGGGTTGTTTTATTCGATTTTCCCCACATACATAATCCACTATTTTTCACATAGCCTAAGCGGGGCTATATTCATGTCAAACGTTATATATGTATACTGGGGAACCCTCCGGGGCTGATGTGCTGTGATGTACCACGGATGTGTTGTGTGCCTTGTACAATGAATCATGGATGTTTTTTTATTGTTGAATAAATATTCTTAAAACTTTAAAGTGCGGCCGAAGGGAGCGCGAGTAATTTTACAGTTTTTATAGCATTACATTTTTTTTTGCCAAAATAAATCAAATATTTCTCCAGTAGCAGCATAGAGTTTAGTTCTCTGCACATGCTGATATCAAAAGATCTTGAATATCTGTCAAGGGTGTCCTGAAATTTTGTCAAAACTTTTTAAATAAAGATAAAAGGTTTTGACAAAATTCCAGAACACCCTTGACAGATATTCAAGATATGTTGATATTAGCATGTGCAGGAAACTAAACTCTATGTTGCTACTGGAGAAATATTTGATTTATTTTGGCAAAAAATTTCAATTCTATAAAAATTGTAAAAACACTTGCGCTCCCTTCTGCCGCACCTTGAACATCGGTGTTATTTAGATTCCAATCCCAAGAGGATAAAGACAAGAACGGTTAGTTGTTTTCTTGGGTTTTTTTAAAGATCACCAAGGCATCTCTAGCCGGGATTTAAATTTTCAACTATCGACCAGAATCGGTCGCTGCAGCTAAAATAAATTAATCAAGGTTATGTAAAATACCCTTCCTATGAAAATTGGACTGTTGTAGAATTGTACCTATGGCCGAGATGCCCAGAAGATATCGTTTGTGAATATATACGATGAATTAGAGGTAAAGCCACCGCTTTTGTTGTTTCTCGGTGTTGTCTATCACGATAGTGAACATCCTGGCGAGAGAGCGCCCCGTGGACCAAGTGCAGGGTGGAGTCTGTACACGTGAGAAAGTGAAAGCTTTGCTGGGATGACAAGCAGTGGTGGCTCGTGGGAATATTTCCAAGCGCATATCGACCTTGTCCTACTGGCCATGATAGCCGAGGCACAACTGGGGCGAAGCACCCACGTGATACAGGGTGATGGCACAAGTCATTGACCTTTTAACAACAACATAACTATAGTATATGGATACAGGTAGTCAATGACTCCATCAAATTTATAATCTCGTATATTTTTGTGAGTTTAAAAAAAAATTAAACTTAAGACACTGTGATAACCAATAAATTAATTTAGGATGTAGGAACGAGGAAGACCATTGAGAAGAAATTCACTTGCATAAGCATGGCTAGGAGATGGTGGAGCCACAATGATAGATTGAATGGGTAAAACCATTTTCAGTACATACGACTTAGGTTTTTTTTTTCAAATTGGAATTGAATAAAAATTTAATTTCGTATTGAATTTTTTTTTCGAGTTTATCGTGTTGTGACATCTAGAAAATTTTATAATTTCTTGGTAAATGTATTAGACTAATCAGTGAATTCGCTCTAATATAAATACATGGGTTTTATAACGAATACATTTATTTAATCGTTGGTTCTAATATAAATAATTATATTGCATTATAGTACTACTATTTTATTCGCTCATATCTTAAAGTTAACCCTTTCCTCTACAAAAAATGTGGTTACATTTATTTTTAATTTTACCTTCTTCATCCCTACACATTATTTTAAATATGAGGATAAACTGGACAAGAAGTAGGTCACGGTGCAAGTGAATTCAATTTATCAGCAGTGACCATGATAGGTGTAACGTCAAGGAGGAACACAACATAAAACATCTTGTGAATGTGGGGAATGCCAGGTCTCCACCGTGGTTCGGATTCCACGTTAAACTGTAGGTCCTCCATTTCATCTCACTCGTTAGTACGTATAACCCGAACGGGTAGTAAGACGCGGTGCTAATAATAATAATAATAATAATAATAATAATAATAATAATAATAAACACAACATAAACTTTTCATGTACACAGCTTTACATTCGACCTTTTCTTGACATGGACACATTTGATTGTTTAAAGTCATTCTTTGCTCAAACTATTATTAGAGAAAAGATTATGTCAGAAATGTATGTGTTTTTCGCTAAAATTATGCTTGGCCCTTGGGTGAATGATAATATATTTGTAAATGTATAAATTTAGATCATATTATATATATATATATATATATATATATATATATATCTTACAACCCCCTTTCTCAACTTATCACCCCCCTCCCCCCAAACACACACAATGTGATTTCTATGCTCCGCGTCTTACTATGAGTATAAAGAAGGTATAATGAAAATAGTGTGGAGGGAGAGTGAGAAACCACTTAGGTAAAGAAAAAAAAAATCATACGCCCGACCAGAAAACGAACTCCAAACTTTCCGCCACCGTAGTATCCTAAACACACGCAACAATATTTTTGTTTCGGTGTTACGCGTCTTACTCCTCGTTATAGTGATGTCCAAAACTTATACCAGATAATATAATGATAAGGAAGGCTGAATTACAAGCACCATCGTTCACATTGATATGGCATGAGCTATCATTCAATCTCGGCCGGAGTAATGAGGGAGGGGGCTTTTTCCTAAATGGTTTTCCTGTCTCTTTCTTAGCGCAGATTCGAATATTATTATTATTATTATTATTATTATTATCATCACCGCGTCTAACTTACCCGTTCGGGTTGTACGCACTTACGCTAATGTGTAATGGTAGGGTGATTGTGAGATGAAATGAAGGACCTATAGTTTAACGTGGGATCCGAACCACGGCGGAGGCCTGGCGTTCCCCCACATTCACAAGTTGTGATTAATGCACGTCTTGTCAGAGGTGAAGGAAGGGTTTGGTAATCAGATAAACCTGTGCCGGGACCGAGGATTGAACCCCGGACCCCCAGCACGGAAGTCCGATACCTTACCCCTAGACCACCAGGTCACCGATTCGAATACACTTCCTCTAAATATAACCTCCCTCATCCTTAAAACTACTATCGTAATTAGTACAGAAGCGTATAACTCGGACTGATAGTAAGAAGACGCGGTGCTAAAAATGTTTAACTCGGCGTTAAACGCGGTAAACGAGTGTTTTTATACATAAGTTCTCTCGAAGGAGTTCAACAAAGGAAAGAGATAACAATTGGTTGGTTTACTTTGTTCAGTTTTTTATTACCTTTATCACCTGAACACAACCGGCTTGTAAAACCTTCAAGGATTCTTCGCTTGTAGATTGCCGTCTTTACGTGCGGTGGCGTCACTTGGTGAAATACGACACGACAAATTCTCACGTCTCGCCAGACATTCTGGGAGGGTTAGAACGCGCGCCATATATCTGAAATATGCTCAAATACATTAAATGTGTTAAGTTATTAAATCTTAACAATATTTCTATCGAAGCGTACAAATAAAATCTGACGGGGAAAAAAAGCATCGGCCATAAAAGTTAACCAAAATATAAAAATTAAAATTAAATCAGTCATTTATTGTTTATGACTTTTACAATTATGTATCGTTTATAGTGTGTGTTTTTTAAATTCGAAAAATCTTATTTGCGACGTCCAATTTGAAATATTTGACCCAAAATTGAAACATTCTACCTCTTTCTAAACTCAACTTGGATTGCGTGACTATAAGTAATAAGTGTTATTTTTTAAAACAATTATAACTGTTAATACAAGTATTTTTCCAGATTTGATCCAAAAAGAAGGAATTAAGACGGGGAAAAAATTGCGGAAAAAAATCTCCTGTTTATCTGGCCGTGATTCGAACCCCGAATTCCCAGTCAATAACCACCAAACCCACCTATGTGGCGTAGTTAACTAACGCGCTAGTTTCTTGTTGAGCTAGACTGCCGAGGACGGGGAGACCGCGGTTCAAGTCTCGGTCGGGTGAACTGGGGTGGTTTTTTCCTAAATGGTTTTCCACTCTCCCTCCACGCAAATGCGGGTTAACGTCCTCTATATTCAACCTTCCCGATTCCTAACCCATTAGCGTAATTAGTACTTAGGCGTATAACCCGAACGGGTAGTAAGACGCGGTGCTAAATAATAATAATAATAGCCACCAAATTCATTGGGGGTCACTCGGCTACAAATGTTGATGAAATTATTTTATCTATGAACCAAGAGGCTCAAGGACTCCCGCATTATTTAATTATGTCCAAATCCCTGCACAAATGGTCATACAGCCTACGGAGTCACTCTCGCAATATAATGGATTGCTGGTGACGAGAAGCTCAAGACTCGAATCGCGGCACTGGAGGCGGTTTTCGAGATGTGATTCTTAGCTGTGATTTTTTTCATCCTTTATCCAAGCTAATGCAGATGCTTTTCTTCTAAACAAAATTTCTCTTCCTTATCGCTTGAGATAATTTCAAGACAAGAATCACTAAATATGATAACAAAAACTAGTCTCAATTTTGAATGTATGTCGCCAAGACAGTAACAAAATGTTTCTATTATTATTTGAGGTATTATGATTCAAAGAATACGTAACATTTATAGTCCAATTTTCATTTAAATATCCTTATCTTATGGCTAAGAAATTTACTACAACTATTTTAACATATTCATACGTCAAGTCATGTTATCTGCAGCTGTTAATTTTGATAGATATTGCCAAATTTCAAAACCTATACAATAACATTAATAATATAATAAAATGTTATCAATTTTAACCTCAAGAAAATAGGTTTGTATTTTCTAAAAGGCTCTTGGTATGACAGTTGGACATTATGTGGTCAGATTGAACCAGAAATATTTATTTGACCTTAAGGCGAAATATATTAAAGATATGATTTTAATGGGATCAAAATTGTTCTTACCAAATAAAAGAATTGAAAACAAGTTTTTTTTAATGCATTGCGTTTTACTTTCCTTCCAAGCTACCCACATACTTACACATTAGAACAGGGCAAGGAAGGTAAAATTTATAGGAAATGTACCTGTATTTATGTGGAAGGAAAGTGGCAAATCCTCTAGGAGGAACCACATTCAATACCAACCGTTGAGATTCGCGCCGAAACCACTCTTATCACCAGCAAACTAAACCAGACGAGGTTAGCGCCTTAAGGCGATTGGCCTTTTTCATTTGGGGCGTGGAAATGCAGAGCCATGTGAACAAACGGTTATCTTCAAGAATTTTTATTATTTTGAAATTCTCTTTTCGGAAACGGTTTGTTCAGGATTAGAATCATGTTGATTAAGTTATACTTATATATACCTCCTCCATAATTTTTAAGTGATCAAATATCAATAATTTTGACATTTTTCAAAAGAAAACTGCCAGCTGCAAAACATAAAATAAGAAAATGTAACAACTAATAAACATGGATATATTATTTTAGAAGATGTGTTGAAAATATTACAATAAAATTTTCACACGTTCTCGAGAAAACTGACATTTACAAACGTATGATTTTTCCGCAAGACCTGTCCGGTAGCTAGCACCATCTACAGTTCCTGTGATCCATCTGTTCTTGTTGGCGTGGAAGGATACTTTGGCCACGCCTTTCACCCTCCCGCCCACCATCCCACGAAATAGGTTTTAGACTTACACTCGACAGGGCCAAGGGCCTTAACCTTCGCGTCCCCCGATATGGGTGAAAACAAACCAGCCCAGTGTGATATTGGTGGTTATATTAATTTTAACAAAGGATTATAATTTGTTCGATAACTAACCCGGTAGTAAATTGAATGAAATGTAATATAATTAGGTCGAATTAAGGGTTATGAAGTTTAACTTGATATTGCTTCAGATACAGTTGAAGACGATGTATTATTATTATTAGCACCGCGTCTTACTACCCGTTCGGGTTATACTCACTTAACGCTAATGTGTAAATGGTAGGGTGATTGTGAGCTGAAATGGAGGACCTACAGTTTAACGTGAGATCCGAACCACTGTGGAGGCCTGGCATTCGCCACATTCACAAGTTGTGATTAATACACGTCTTGTCAGAGGTGGAGGAAGGGTTTGGCAATCGGATAAATCTGTGCCGGGACTGGGGATTGAACCTCAGACCCCCAGCACAGAAGTCCGACACCTCACCCCTAGACCACCAGGTCGCCTAAGACGATGTAGAATGAGTATCAAAACTACTTATAAAAATATTAATATTTCTCTCTTAAAAATCTCAAAAACTAATATATATATATAATTAAATTAATCGTGGTTGGCACCACTGTAGGAAGGAGGTGGTGATGACTAAAACACAACAGAAAGCATATAGCCTATATTAAACACAGGCGATTTTTCTATTAACTTGTCCAATAAACACAAAATATCACTAGGGAAAGTAAGGCTATGTACGGTATTTCTCAACGTGTTTTTGAGAATCTCGGGTTTTAAATCACAGGCAAATAAATCTAACGCCATACTGTGCAAGTCACAATGGTCAACGTCAATAGCTTTTCCGTTACTATACAGGTAGGTCTCTCATAACGCGATAACGCTGTAGATGGATGGCTGGTGTTACAGGGAAAATGTGTGGTTATGTCCATCATCAACGTGAGGGGAAATGATGACGTGTTATCTTGGATATTATCAACGGAATATTTCAAACATAAGATAGCAACAGTGGATTTTCACTGTATTCAAACACGAATATCACTGCAGGGCGGGTAAATAAAATGTGAATTTATTTAACATTCTAATGAAGAAAACACGGATATTCAACAAATCCAAGAAAAGTTGAAAAATGTATAATAAACAAAAAAACAATGGCATAGATTTAGCTATGTACATATTATAATAAATAAAATATTGGAATGTAGATTTCTATGTTTCGTCCTTAACAAATTATTTGACTTCAATCAAAACCTGGTGGAAAGAGATTAAGGGCAAATGGGATGGTTACGTGGATAACACAAGTCAAACATTAATTTATATATAATCCGCCTCGGTGGCGTAGTTGGCTAACGCGCTTGTCGTGTTGAGCTCGACTGCTGAGGACGGGGAGATCGAGGTTCGAATCTCGGTCGGGTGAACTGGGGGGGGAGGGGGTTTCCTAAATGGTTTTCCACTCCCCCTCCACTCAAATGCGGGTTCACTTCCTCTAATTCAACCTTCCCAAACCCTAATCCATTAGAGTAATTAGTACTTAAAGCGTATAACCCGAACGGGTAGCAAGACGTGGTGCTAAATATTATTATTAATTTATAGATTTAAATTATTTATTTAAAATTTATCTAAGCATATTATATGTACTTATACCTAAGTAAAGTAATGATTTAAATATTTTCCGGAACCTTTATGTGAACACGTGTGTCACGATGAGATAAGGTATGATGCCCTAGTCGGACAGAGGGCGGCTGATGGAAGAACATGTGTCATATATTAATCGTGCGCCGTACACGGAGGAATGTGATGGAGATACCCGCCCACACGCTGCTGCTCCACAGGTAGCGCTCTATCAGTAAACAATGTACCAGGGCTAACATTATAAAGAGGCGGGACACCAACAGCTACTGTAAATGTTAACAAAATAAATACATAGTAGACAAAGAGAGAAGAGCAATGGAATGTTTCAATAAGATCTGTCCTACTTTTTGTTACAGTGAATTCTACACTCGGAATATAAGTATTGGCTATTAGCAGAGTAAACTGTTCAATTCAATGGGAGAGAACAAAAATAGTGTTTTTTTTTTTTAACTTCACCGGTAATCATCTGGAAAGAGGATGGGGCAGTCAAGATATGGAAAACATTCCACAGGTCTATCAGTTGGATTCAAACCCTAGTTTGACGCGTGAAGGCTACGAGTACTTGTCACTTTTTATAATCTATACTGTATTTAGTTCCGTTGGTCTAGTTACACGGAATTACGTGTATTAATTATTATTACTATTATTATTAGCACCGCGTCTTACTACCCATTCGGGCTATACGCACTTACGCTAATGTGTAATGGTAGGGTGATTGTGAGATGAATTGAAATGGAGGACCTACAGTTTAACGTGGGATCCGAACCACGGTGGAGGGCCTGGCATTCCCCACATTCACAAGTTGTGATTAATATACGTGTTGTCAGAGGTGAAGGAAGGGTTTGGCAATCAGATAAATCTGTGCCGCGACCGAGGATTGAACCCCAGACCCCCAGCACATAAGTGTATTTTGAATTCTCAATTTTTATTTCTAAAGCTATTTCTTAGAATAGTATTTTCCAAACTTTCGCCATTCGCATACCTCCTTCGGGACCTCTTCCAGATTCGCCATAAAATAAAATACACACAAATGCCTGATATCTTGTAAAATATAAACGGTCATACCAAAATGTCAACAGAGCCTGAGTGGTAAGACAAACATGGCCGTGACAGAGAGAAAAGAAAGGCTTATAAAAAGTCGACGACTTCACGACAATATCGGTGCTAATTTGTTCATAATACTTACTATTATTAAACTATATTTTATGAGTAATATAACTAGGTGGCTCGCTGTGAGACCTCTGGACTCCTTCGCGTACCTCTGGGGGTACCTGTACCACAGTTTGGGAAACGCTGCATCAGTGTGAAATGATTCAGGTTCAGATTGAGGCAAGATTGCTTGTATAACGAGGCACGTGGATGATTGGATGATTACACATTCACGCGAGGTAACGAGATTAGAAATGATTCATTCCCCCCTTTCCAACACATCGGGACAGGCCGGCGGTTTAGTGAAGAATTTCATTCATGCGGCCCCAGAATACAGATTGTTCACTACTAATCCGCCTTGTTGATTATACTTGCTAAGTGGAACGTTTTCACAAAGAGGCGAAGGAAAACCCCGCTTCAGTGATCGAATAGCGTCACTCTCACCTGCGGAGGACAGGGAAATCGGGGTTCGAATCCTGACCGGGTCTACTGAGGGTGGTTTTTCCTAAACGGTTTCCCAGTATTCTTCGACGCAAGTTCGGTTAGGTTACCTCTAAAATATGCTTCTTTCTTCATCTCTATTCCATTAGAGTAATTATCACACATCCATAAATCCATAACTAATCCCGCCGTTCCCTTACGGGGTAGGCAAGAAACTGTGAATTTAGCTAAAAAAAAACTCTGTACTTGATCCATCCTCACTAACGTTCTCCAAAATTCCATAACCTCTCATACTCCTTTAGCTTCAACAGTATCCATACACCGAGTAATACATACTCTTTTATTATTAAAACTATTAATGTTTATATTTTTAACATATTCGTCTACAACATTTAGCCTAGTCTTATATGACCTACACCTTCCTTTTGATCAACACACTCTACCTTCATATATTTGCTTCGTCACTCGAGCCACACTCATCCTCTCAACAAGTACAAACCAACGTAAGAAACTTCTTCCACATTGGCCTATAGGATTCCCTTTTAAACTTCAACTCCTTTAGCACCCATTCATTATTAACACTGTCCATACGAGTTTCTCCACATACATTTCTTAGCTATCATTATATGTGTACAACATGAACAGCTAGTAAGATGCGTGTGTGTATATATACATACATATATAAAAGAAAATATATGAAGAAATTTAAAAAAGGAAAAAAATAAAAAACTGTGTAAACCAATGTTTTTACATTAGGTTCTATGATTACCGTTAAGGGTGCTTTCACCACTTTTGAATTAGTATGATCATTATTTTATTGCGAAACTAATGAGATTTCTGAAACTAGCAATTCATGGTTATAAAAAACTATTTTTTTTTAAATAATGTACACAATGTTTTAGTTTTTACATAAAATCGTGTTTATTAAAATTTTAATAACGCTTTTTCTTTTATATATATTTAAAAGTTATCAACAAAATTGGTTTCATGTTATTGCTCATTCCTGAAAAAAAAGTAACTAACCAAATCGCCGTGTACGTGAACTAAGTTTCTAGATCATCTAGCCTGGTCAGCCGATGACAGGGGAGTTCGAGGTGCTAAATTCAACAGGATGTACTTGGGGTGAGTTGACATAGATCTCCTCCCTCCCTCTCTCCAAACAAATACGAGTATATTTGCTTTGAATTATACCTTTCTCACCCCGACTTCAATGACACAGTTAAAATACGTATAGCCCGGTCTGTTGATAAGATTATTCTATTGATGCTGTAATAATACTTTCACTTACATTGCTTTCAAACGTCTATTGAGGTTTCAATTTAATAAATTTTACCGAGGGAAGAGACTCACCAGTTTAGCCCCCCTGGAGAAAAATCCTGTGAGCGCCCTTTTTGTATCTTTATATGAAAGCTCTTTAGAACCTATAATTTAATAGTATAAATAAAGTAACACTAAATTTATCTTTGATTGGTGTGGAAGACATTTAAGAACAGCGAGGAAGAAAGAGAGCTTTAAAATAGATAGATACAAGTAGATTAAATAAAAAGCCACTCCTAACGATGGCAGATTGAAATCAAAATGGGCGTGCTTTCAGGATTAATCAACTTTTTAAGAACACCAATTGTAAATTCATATCTGAGATATCTTATTGTTTAAAAAAACCAACTATGTACGTATTAACTGAAAGATAAACTGATTTTATTAAAGTTTGTAAATTTAATATTTTGTTGATTTATTAATTTAGCATATTTTACAATACCAGAAGAGCAGAGTTGCCTGGGGTAAACACGAAATGGCAACGCTTTTCTTTGCTACAAACACACAGAAAAAATGCTCTTAATTTTATTTCTTCCTACTCAGTTTTGAATTAATTTAAAAAAAATATCAAATCCAAATTTTAAAATTCCTGATTCGGGGGTGCACAATGACACAATATCACGTGATTAAAGATTATATGGAATGTGTGCACCAAATTAAAAATTAACTTTTACAAACTTAAGAATATGGAGCTTACGGAATATGTGGGTGACTAAGAAATTTGAATTTAAAATGAATTAACGCAAACAACACTCATTTGAGAAACGTTGATAAATATACTAAAGCGTAACATTTACCGTAGTATTAAGATCAACAATATCGACAATATATCCATGAGGTATTTAATCGGTGCCATCTCAATTTTGACATATATATTTTAATGAATCAAATAGCCAAAGCTATTATTTATGCATTTTAGTGAGGATTACTCCATCTAGATATATTCTGAAAATTGAAAAATGACACCTGCCTCTGCCTTAAAATATGAGTGAAGAGTGAAAAATGACCATGTGCACGGGACGAATCCTGGATAGCTCAGTGGTAAGAGCATTGTCGTACTAAGCTAAAGGTCCAGGGTTAGATTCCCGTGTCCTGGTGTCATTTTTCAATTTTCAGAATATGTTATATATGTTATGTAATGTGTGTTGTGCTGTTATTGAGGCCATACACACACATATTGAGGACAGTAAGAGTGAACGAGATATTTTTCAAACATGAGTCACACACATTGTAAGCAGCCCGAGGGTTATGCAAGAGGAACAAAGGTATAACTCACACACAAGCGCCATGGGTTAACAAGTGAGATGGATTCAGGGCAGAGCAGAACGATTGTTAGGTTTCCTAACTTCTGTCGGCATTAATTCTCAGCGATGACTGGAGTAATACTGTGTAGGGGAGCCATTATGTATGCAATATGGAGCAGTCCCTGAACAATGAGGAACAATGCACGCCGTTCTCAAAAAAAGGCACCCACAGGATTTTTCTCCAGTGGGTCCAAACCGGTGGGTCTCTTCCCTCGGTAAAATTTATTAAATTGAAGCTTCAACAGACGCTTTTTAAGGCAATTTTTGTCATCTGAAAATAAGATATAACATTAAAAAAATCAAATTTATCATAATTTGGGGGTGGACACGTGACCTTGACTATTTTGGATAGCGAGTGTTGTTGGAATTGCTCGAGCATGCGCCAAACTATCAACCCTAAAGTTAGCAGGTGGTCTGGTGGCAGGCGCTTTTAATTAGTTTATTATTATTATTATTACTAGCACCGCGTCTTAATACCCGTTTGGGTTATATGCACTTACGCTAATGTGTAATGGTAAGGTGATTGTGAGATGAAATGGAGGACCTACAGTTTAACGTGGGATCCGAACCACGATGGAGGCCTGGCATTCCCCACATTCACAAGTTGCGTTCCAAGTAAAATGCTCAAGTGAATACGCACCTTAAGATAATACTTAGCACCGCGTATTACTACTCGTTCGGGTTATACGCTAAATTACTAATCACGCTAATGGGTTAGGAATTGGGACGGTTGAATATAGTGGAGATGAACCAGCATTTGCTTGGAGGGAGAGTGGAAAACAATTTTAAGAACACCCCCCCATCCCCCCAGTTCAACCGAGCGAGATTCGAACCTTGATCTCCCCGTCCTCGGCAGTCTAGCTCAATACAAAACTAGCACGTTAGCTAACTATGCCACAGAGGCGGGTTTGTACCTAAGAAATAAAATATAAGTTAAACGACGTAATTATATATGTTAGAGAAAAGAGCATCACATTTCACCAAATAGCTTTAATGAAATCATAGAATCTGTTACAAAAACATATTAAATATCGAGCATCATGTTTTTCCAAACAAAATTATGGTCCCCAAACTAATATATTTGCAAAACAAATGGGTCTACTTTGCGAATTTAAATTGTCTTCGATTCCGAAAAGTTTATTTTCTAATTATTTTTATTTAATCAACCCCACCCCCCTCTTCAGTAAGATTTATATGATTGCCTTATATGATTTTTTTTACGTGCCTACCAAAGTGCAACGTAGCCGCATCGAAAATAATCTTCTTTATTGGTTGTATAAATTCTAAGCGCTTCCATTTCCCGTATTTATATTTTAAAATTCCATATGTTTAGACGTAATTCGGCAATCTGGGGAGGTCTATTAACTTGTATGCCGAGTTTAAATTGTATACCGACCTAAAGAGTGTTTTATATTAACTTTGAATACATCATTATTCGATAGTTTTATCACTAGGTAAAATATAAATATATTAACACCCTTCACTAACCACGAAAGGAGCCTAATTACGCCACCGGATCAGTTTGCAAATATACCTAGAAAGAACGTGTTGTGATTTTCGAGTTGATTGTCTCGTTTTTTAAGACTTGAATGATTGTGACGCAATATGGCCTTCTACATTCTGCGGCGTGTGTGTGTGTATTTTTTTTTAGCACAGCGTCTTCTACCCGTTCGGGTGAAACACTTATGTACTAATTACACTAATGGTTTTAGGGATTATAAAGTTATATTTAGAGAAAGTGTACCCGCATATGCACGGAAGGATAGTGGAAACCTATTTTGGAAAATATAAATCAGTACACCCGACCAAGATTCTAGCCTCGATCTCCCCGTCACCCCGGCCGTCTAGCGAGAGTATGCGAGGGTAGCGCGTCTGACCACGCGGCCACCGAAACAGGTTGCGGTGTGTTGGCTATCAGTGCAGCTGTTGGCGCGGAACTGGTACATAATCTGTTAGCGGGGAGATACAGGATTTATCAACAACCAACCATATGCCAACAGTCTGAAACCGGCGTCGTTACTGTTTAGATGAGCTGTTGGCACTCCTGACCCACAGATACGAAAGGCCCCAGGCTCGATGGACTGATATGGGAGGTATTTTGATCCTTTAAACGGCTCGAATACTGGTGGAGAATTCTATTTTCTCGGATTAAAAACATACCCTGATCTTGGTGGGAAGAACAGTATCTGGTAGTTACTAAGTTACAGTTTTAATATATTCATACATCAAGTCATGTTATTTTCAGTTGTCACTTTTGATAGGTATTATAAAACTTTAAAAAACAAATATTATAGTTAAATTTTATCAATTTTGGCCGCGAATCAATATATTTGACCCACTCCGGTGGCCGCATGATCTAAGGCGTTACTCTCGAAGTAGACTAGACTTCCGATGATGGGAAGAGTGAGGTTCGAATCTCAATCGGGTATACTGAGGGAGGTTTTCCACTTTCCCTTCACGCAAGTGCGGGCACACTTCCACTAAATATAACCTTATAATCCATAAAACTATTGGTGTAATTGGTACATAAGCTTATAACCCAAACAGGTAGAAAGACGCGGTGCTAAAATAAATATATTTGAATTCTCTAAACTGTTCTTCCAACCGAAATCAGGGTATGTATTCTTAACATTGAATGTGCGGTCTTGTATAGCCAACAAAGTTATTTAAATCTTTGACACACATTTCACTGCATGTTACTAATTTATTTTTAATCATAGCTCGGCTCATTAAAAATGAGAAAAGAGAAAAGACTAGCGTTCTTTCAAACTACCTAGTCATTGAAGTAGGCGCTAATTATTGAAATGTACAAGTATATTAAAATAAAATAAAGAAACCAAGTGGACGTTAAACTACTTTTATCTAAATTAAAAAATATATACATGGCATCAACATCACTTCTATTATTATTATTATTATTATTATTATTATTATTATCACCGCGTCTTACTACTCATTCGGGTTATACGCACTTACGCTAATATGTGATGGTAGGGTGATTGTGAGATAAAATGGAGGACCTACAGTTTAACGTGGAATTCCGAACCACGGTAGAGGCCTGGCATTCCCCACATTCACAAGATGTCTTGTCAGAGGTGAAGGGAGGGTTTGGTAATCAGATAAATCCTTGCCGGGACCGAGGATAGAACCCCGGCCGCCAGCACAGAAGTCTGACACCTTACCCCTAGACCGCCAGGTCACCTTTAGGGAAGGTTAAATATAGAGGAAGTGACCCCGCATTTTTGTGGTGGTATATTGGAAACCCGTTTAGGAAAAACTACCCCCAGTTCACCCGAGCGAGATTCGAACCTCGATATCCCTGTCCTCGGCAGTCTAGCTTAACATGAAACTAGCACGTTAGCTAGCGTAGGTTCAGATGTTATGTGATTTTTGTGCAAATCCACAGATTTATTAACACACTTTTCTTAGAGAACGCGCCCATTTTATCTTAGGAAATCTGGAACCTTAAATTAATAGCGTCCATACATTCACTGACTAAAGTAAATTATATTCAGATTGCGGTTATATTATTGAAAATGTGTTAAAGTATATTTGATTATGCTCAAAATAAAAGCTATTTTTTTTATAAAAGAGAGAGGTTTGATAAGAGTTCGATAAATTTTTATCGAAAAATAGATGGCTGTTTTTCTGAAATTGTGTCTTATTCTTTGGATTTCTTTTTTTAATTTGAAATTTTTGGATACACCCTTAATATATAAGCTCGTATTAAAAAATATCGATTGGTTAGAATTTCAGGAATAAAAGTCAACAGGAGTCTCTTCCCGTTTTAAATATGTGTGTATGTGGATATATATAGGCTATATATAATTTTTGAGATAGATATATATATCTCAAAAATTTTCAAATTAAAACGAAATCCAAAGGAGAAGCCACAATTTGAGAAAAACGGTAATCTAGTTTTCGACAATTTATTGAACTCTATCTAACCTCTCTTTTTTATATAAAAAAGGCTTATATATATATATATATATATATATATATATATATATAGAGAGAGAGAGAGATAGTAATGGAAGACCATTCATCAAACAAAACAAAAAAATCCGAGTCGACGTCTAGGATACATCAACAAAGCGCAGTGTTAATTTTCCATCAACGGTGTATCCCTCCCTGGAATTTCTAGCCATACCAGGTGAGAGAGGCACTCCCTCTAGTAATTAACGTGGTGGCGTTAATTACAAACGTTCTCAGTCAAAACAATGCAGGCCAAACAACGCCGAGGTCCGGTCCGTCAGGACGGACAATGCGCGTCTTGTACCGCTCGACATTCTATTATCCAGGGGTTTGGGGGCGTATCAGGGGTCGGCAACCCGGTCGGTATCGCGGCAATTTTCAGTCGATCGTGTAAAGGTTTATTCACACTGATAGGACTGTGCGCAGACTGTGCTGGGACTGTGTCGTGTCGCCAACAATCTCGAACAGGTCATTCCCATAAGAGTTACCTTGTAAGACCGTTTTTGATTCACACTCATAGGACTGTGCTCAGGCCGTGCTGTGACTGTGTCGTCTTGGATCGTTTCAAAAGTGATTTCCCAAGGCCACGGTCCAGCACGGTACGAACACGGTCCCAACACAGTCCTATCAGTGTGAATATAGATGATGTCGCCTTAATGTCGTCTTAAGGTTGATTCACACTGATAAGACTGTGCTGGTACTGTGTCGTGTCGTGTCGCTAGCATTCACACTGATGAGACTGTGCTGTTAGCGCTACTGTTTTGCTCATCGGCAATTGTAGACATAGATCAGAGGAAAATGTGATTGTTGCATGTTGGCTTTATCTTATTTCACTTGATAAAAAGAGGAGAAAACGAAGAAAATACTG
>CABFVX010003475.1:22597-59094 GCA_902151425.1 Timema shepardi | reverse complement strand
GGGGTAAGGTGTCAGACTTCTATGCTGGCGGCCGGGGTTTAATCCTCGGTCCCGGCACAGATTTATCTGATTACCAAACCCTTCCTTCAACTCTGACAAGACATCTTGTGAATGTGGGGAATGCCCAGGCCTCCACCGTGGTTCCGATTCCACGTTAAACTGTAGGTCCTCCATTTCATCTCACAATCACCCTACCATTACACATTAGCGTAAGTGCGTATAACCCGAACGGGTAGTAAGACGCGGTGCTAATAATAATAATCATGTTGATGCATTAATAAGCCCCTTCACCCCCAATCAAAAATAATATAGATCTAAACCAACAATACATTTACCACTTAAACCTTCACAACTACCTTAAAAAATTTAGCAGCGCTTCCATTAAACTTATTGAATAGATTCAATACCTTTTGAAAACCTAAACAAATCACATTCCTTTTGAAGGAGAGTCTGATATCTGAACGATATTTGTGAAAGGAACCACAAAGAATATAATAAAGCAAACACACATACACACACACACACACACACAAAGAGAAGTAAGTAGATCCTGAGTTTTATTTTGATGCTTTGAACAATGGCGGTTGGTCTCAAGCAGAGAAAGATTGCGGTGCACCTGCTGACAAGAATAACAGTGAATGCACACAATACAAGTGGGTCGCATAAGGGAATTAATAAAAATTATTACCATTATTATTATTATTATTATGTCAATTCAATCCGCGAGGAAGGTTTTTTAAATACACTTCACAGTCCTTTCGCGACATTATTCACCTACTTTAATCTACCTTAGGGAATTACTACGTAAGTGATAAATATTAGGTCACAATAAACACTAAGCAGTGACGTAACCGAGAAGTTTACATGGAAAATAGAGTGAAATGGGAGGTAGCCAGAGTTTTTTTGTTTCAAGCTGTGTACTCGTGAGAATATATATTCATATGTTTAGCATTTGAAAAGCTTATTCTAATTAAGCCACTGTCCCTAAGTGAGCAATTTATTATTATTATTATTAATATTTAGCAGCCGTTCGGGTTATACGCTTTAAGTACTAATTACGCTAATGGATTAGGAATTGGGAAGGTAGAATTAGAGGAAGTGAACCCGCATTTTTTCACCCGACCGAGATTCAAACCTCGATCTCCCCGTCCTCAGCAGTCGAGCTCAACACGACTAGCGTGTTAGCCAACTACGCCACCGAGGACGTGAGCAATCGAACTCTTGAACTCTGAGTGGTCCAGGCGTCGCGGCGCTGTCCACCGAAGCGAGCGTATTAATTAGATCGCCTCGCTTGTGGGATTACAAGAAACTAGCGACAATCGCTCAAAAAAAATAGTTTACATAATGTTAAGGAAATATGAACTTGTTCTGTCAGAGAATAGGGAGAGTTTAATTGCTAAGGAACTTTGCGTCTCACTACTCGTTCGTGCTAAACGCATATATATTAATTACGCTAATGAAGCGTTTCTAAAATACAGGTATAGCTACAACTATTCTTATCAGGCTGTTAGCATCGAGTTCACTGGCCAGCGTCGGCCCGCGGAACACCGGTTGTGAACCGCTTTTATACACGACTCGACTATAAATACATGTTTTTCCTAACTGTGGGTTGTTTACAGTACAAGTCTCCTACCAAAGGTCAGTGTAGATGTCACTAGTGAGTTCTAGTAGTCGTGGTTTGTACTCATGGCTCTGAAGTCTCGGGGGAAAAAACACGACCATGATAGTTCATTTGGTGGAACAGTGGCACGTTAATCCATGAATCCGGGGATTAGTTCTTGTTTAGACAAAAAAAATCCAATATTTAATAACCATTCACGTACACTTTTTTTATAACATTCGCAGAACCTCGATTAGATCAAATTTACTATAATTTTTTTTTTTAAACGGACGAATAATTGGCTCAATTTGTAACTTAAGAAAAACAAGTTAGCTAGGACATCAAATTTATTATACTTTTCTTCTAGAGTTTTAGACTATGTCGCCACCGAAACGGGTGTGAGTTCTATTACCAGGACCCTCCATGAAACAGCCATTGTCCCACTGTCCAAAAATTCTTAGCCTGGTTTGAAACCAATCGTTCAAAATACTCTACAAGGAGACGTTACCCCAATAAATTTGATAGTTTGATAATAAATATATGCTACGTTTCAAATGCATCAGACAGTCAAATAAATTAATAAACTGTTGTTAAGACACATTTAATTTCTAATGACATTACTATAGAGCCTAGACAAACAAGTGAAGATGTTTAGATATTGCCTAGATCTTTTTATTAATAGAAAAAATACAATAGGAAATAAAAATGAACCACACAGGTGGACACGCAGACTTAATGTCATGTCATCTAATTTGGTTTACCGGTTACGGAGAAGTTCAAATGGGTGGGTAATAAGACGCGCAGCAAAACCAATTTATTCCTTTTACTTTGTCTAGTTAACTTGTATCCGCTTCGATGGTCGCATAATCTAATGCGTCACTCTCACAATATAATGTGATGCCTATGACGCAGAGTTCGGGATTCGAATCTCGGTTGGATCTACTGAGGATGGCTTACCATAAATTGTTTACCAAATGCATATTCGGGTATATTTCCTCTAAATCCCACCTTACTCAGTCCTTGTCTCGTAAGTGTAATAAAATGCGTTTAGCTCGGACAGACGTGTAGAGAAATGCGAAGAAAAACAAATAGGACCAAAAATAACTTTATACAATAAGGTTAATAACTCAGACAAAACAAGTCTACCAAATGTTTTATGTAATTTTACTATAATTTCCAACAATATTTACCGTTGGCGTGAATCAACCTTACGTCTCGACGAGTCTATGTCGTACCGCACTTGTAGGTAGGTGTATGTAGAGTTTTGTTTGGGTGCGTGTGTGTGTGTGTGTGTGTTTTATGATGTAAACAAACCACAATACTGTGAAAGAGAGAGACAGGGATATTCGACCAAGCCCTACCCTCGTCAGAGAAGAATGTTAGAAGAATATAATACATCACACCGAGCACTATACTCACCATCACAGCTTTCTCCTGCATCCAGACCTGCGTTTGGGACAAGCTATAATGAACGGATAGCCCGGATTCCTACCTGGGAGACATTTTATCGTTAAAGATTTGTGTGGATGGCTGAAACAGTATCTGCATCCGCAAGCTCACAATCCGCATTCACCAACTTCACTCCGATTGTAATATTTAATTAACCAGCTTCAGGGGCCGAAAGGTCTAAGAAAGTGGTTCCCAAATCTCGGGTCGCAACTCAAATTAGGATCGCAAAGATGTTCCTGAGGGTTGCGGGAAGCTCTCGATTTTTTTTTCTCTACAAACTTTATGAAATGTTACATTTACAAACACTTCATCAAACGGGGACATTATGAAGAATTACTGCAACACTGGCAATAGCAACAATGTTAAAACAACGTTTTGAAAGCCCTCTGTAGGCTATAAGCAAGCCCTAATAAGAAAATAATAATAATAATATAAAGATGAGGGCTAATTTAAAACAATCACACCTACATTCACCCGTTCTGGGGAGCACGTGGTATAATGTCAAGCTCATCAAACTAGTCTAGTTTGTCGGCACCGGTAAGGTCAGGGTTCGAATCCCGGTAGGATGTATTGAAGGATTTTTCCTCCTACATGGTTTCTCACTCTCTCGTAACATAAATTCGGGTACATTTCGCTTATGGCTCTACTTCCCTCATCCCTAACCCAAACGCACTGTATATGACCCTAACAGCTATTAAGACGCGAAAAAAACACTACTCGCAGAGTAGGAGAACCAGGCTTAGAGCCTGGGTTCGATTCCCAGATGAGCTAGGTATAACCCTCATCAAGAGCCACATGGGCTAAGATGTTAACCTAGTCCGGTTTGGTTTACCAATTAAGTGGAGGTCAGGGTTCGGATACCAACCGGGTGTTATATATCTTAGACAACTTTAATTTTGAGTTTAAAAAAAATTGTTGAGTATAAATCTTTAATAATCGTGGTTTTCCCACTTGCAAACCACGCAAAATTAGGGTACATTCCCTCTAAAACAGGGTTGTTACAATTTTACCTAGCCCCAAATAAAAACCGCCTGGGTTTTATTTAAAAACACACTTAAAAACAAAAAGAAATATTAAATTTTGGATACAAATCAATAGTCTAATTTTTTAAATAGTTGGTGACCTGGTGGTCTAGGGGTAAGGTGTCAGACTTCTATGCTTGCGGCCGGGGTTCAATCCTCGGTCCCGGCAAAGATTTATCTGATTACCAAACCCTTCCTTCACCTCTGACAAGACATCTTGTGAATGTGGGGAATGCCAGGCCTCCACCGTGGTTCGGATTCCACGTTAAACTGTAGGTCCTTCATTTCATCTCACAATCACCCTACCATTACACATTAGCGTAAGTGCGTATAACCCGAACAGGTAGTAAGACGCGGTGCTAATAATAATAATAATAATTTAAATGGTTAGTCATTCTGTTGGAAACCTTTTGGTTCAAACCCAATAATAATAATAATAATAATACATTAATTTGTATTTGGTGTCATACACAATTTTTTAAATTACAGATTTTATACCATAGACTAAGATATAAAATATGTTTTTATTTGGTTGAACAAAATAATATGTTCGACTAGCAACTCACTTGGGATAATATCATTTTGAGCTACCCACACTGTATTAATGCTAGTGCCCTATAAATAATACTTTGTCAAAAAAGCAAATGAGATAACAAAAAGTTCTTACCTTTTATCTTTAACTAAAGAAAGCAACCAATAAATTCTACAGCTGGCTCGCCAGTAATTTGATACATGGTCTCCCCTCCCCCCTCTTTCTATTCCTTCTACAGAAACAAGTCTTTTTTTCTTTCTACCTGTTAGATTATACAGTATTGTTGCCAATAATCACATTGTTGCATTATTGTTTTACCTTATTATGTCTATTATTACTCCTTTCCTTATTAAAATTAAAATGTTTCTCTGGATCCCGAATAATTCATACATTTGAATTATTGGTTTAATCAGCTAACATTCACAATACTTTTAACTAAACCACAAAAAAACTAATATAACCGAACTTTTTTTTTAATAACCCGGTTTTTTTCAACCCTTCTCTAAATTGTTAA
This sequence comes from Timema shepardi, assembly GCA_902151425.1. Lineage (NCBI taxonomy): Eukaryota > Metazoa > Arthropoda > Insecta > Phasmatodea > Timematidae > Timema > Timema shepardi. The sequence goes on along the minus strand of CABFVX010003475.1, from coordinate 53,977 downwards.
CTTCCTCATTAGGTAAATATGCGGATAGCTCGTACGGGTAGTAAGACGTGGTTTACACACGAAAAAAACTAAGCCCACGACACAGACCTCGAATTACAACACCTTACTCATACCAACTTTCACATTAGATGATATGTTTTTTTTTCTATTTTCTTCTTCACATTGAGTCAACACACAATAACGCTGCGTATGAGAACTATTTTTTTTTTTTAACTTTGTTGACAGCGCGGTACTTTCCTCGCGAAAATTTTATAAACAGATCATAGTGCATTCGTTATACGATGAAGGTAGAACCCGCGCACGGCATCTTTAACCTATTCTGAGAATTGAAACGTTACTACTAAATAATAATAATAATAATATTTAGCACCGCGTCTTACTACCCGTTCGGGTTATACGCTTTAAGTACTAATTGCTCTAATGGATTGGGAATTGGGAAGGTTGAATTAGAGGAAGTGAACCCGCATTTACGTGGAGGGGGAGTGGAAAACCATTTAGGAAAAACCACTCCCAGTTCACCCGATCCGAGATTCGAACCTCGATCTCCCCGTCCTCAGCAGTAGAGCTCAACACGACAAGCGCGTTAGCCAACTACGCCACTGAGGCGGGTGTTACTACTAAAAACGGCTAAGTAGGGGGCCTATACATCAATCTCGCAATTTTGTCTTGTCACTTTAACAAGCGGTCATGAACTCCGTGAAGTCGGAAGCACCGATAACGGAACAAATTCTGAAACCCATGCCAACATTTATTGCTGAATTCATACTACACAAATATCTTATTCCCATAATTTGTGACATCATAGTTTTCGATGAAATACCTAAAAACTTTGGGTGCCGCCAACTCCACATTTCACTATCCCGAAATAGACATCAGAAATTCTCCGGTGAGACGGGTGTCTTTTAATATGTATTAATTATGTAAATAATAAAACGCGCAGAGGCAACGCGCTTCAATGGGAATAAACCTTACGAGCTTAGAGCATGCAGGTAGTGAGTTATACAACATACATTATTTTTTAAATACATTAGTATAGTGAAAAGGCGTCATAACCCACATACTTAAAACTATAGAAGAAGCTATAGGAATGACTTTTCTAACAGCTCAGAAATGTATTCACACGATAAGCCATGTGTTGTGCATCTAGTACAATAATTGAGAGATGATATCTTATTTTGACCGCAGTTATATAAATATACTCCATTCACGGTAGGAATTACTCTCTGAAAGGTCTTTTATTCCTACCAATATCCTACTATATAATATATTTCTGGTAAGAAAAAAGGCCTTTTAGAAAACAATCCCTATGGTGAACGGACCTTAGTGAGCTTTTATCAATATTGTTGACTATATATTTACTCTAAAAGTTTATTTGTATGGTGATCCGACTTGTTGTTAGTGATGTTTCCTATTTCGGCGGGCTCAAGGGCTAATGTGTCAGTCTCATCTAAACTGTTTTGCCGGTGATGAGTATATCATAGTTCTAATCCCAATTAATCCCCACACTACACCGCGCAAATGCGGGCATATTTCCTATAAATTCTACCATAATAACACACACACACACACATATATATATATATATATATATATATATATGCCTCATTGATATACATGAGCGAATAACCCAAACGGGCAGTAAGACCAGTTTCACGTAAAATACAACAGCCTTACTTTTGACATAGATTGCGTGCAGTAGATGGTTCAGCAGCGGGCAGCAAAAAGAAAAATGTACTCCTCTGAGAGTTGTCACTCCCCTTCTATTCGACACGTGAAAAGTGAGAATGAGGGGGGAGAAGGGCACACGCTATGGAGGTGTGGGTGGAGGGTGCAGTGAAGCCACACGTGTAGGGGCGTAGCGTCGCGGCATAGCCCAGCCGCCTTTCGAAGCCCGTTCTACTTTATTTATCTCACAGTTGAGGATAGCCAAGCAAAACGCGTGGTATGACGTCAGCACTAAAAAAATACCTCGCCAGCTCGGGGTTTCACTTCAATTCTAGGCGCTAAAAACAAGTTTATACGCTGTTTTTCAAATCGTTTCTTAATACTTTTCCGGATTATCTGAGTATACACACTAGTTAGGTAGAATTTAAAGAAAATGTACCCAAATTTATGTGAAAAGAGTACAAAATATTTACATCCTTGGTACTCAAAGCTGGGATTCAAATATCCCCTCATTTACGGAAAATTATACCAGACGAGGTTAACTCCTTAGCCCACGTGTCCAACTATGTGGGTCACTTAAAGCGCAATCGTAATTAAAGTGCATTCACCACCTGAGTTTATTTGGACGACAGCTCAAAAAGTTACTAGAAATAGTCCCTAATGTATCCCTGCACCTACAGCTGACATCTTTTACTTTGGATAGCTGTAATGAAAACATAATAGTAATGTATAAATGTGATAATTAACCACAGTAGTTTAGGCCAATATTGTATATTTATTTGAGGTCGGACAAAGAGCTTATCATTTTATTCCACTTTAAAAAATTACTATTTAAACACTTTCATAAAAAGTCTAGTAAATATATCTTCAAAATGGCGACCAACGAATTTAAAGCATGCGATTGATCATGACGCAAACAAGCTCTTTACAATGGTGCACCCACGCAGTGGATAATAATATGTTATTTAGTTAAATATTTCGAAATATAATAAAATAATCATAGCATTAATTGATTAAATATAAACAAAAGACAAATAGTTTATCTTTTTCAAGTAAATACGATGCCTGTATCAAAAGTTATTAATGTAAGCACTATATTACACAATATAGATAACATTCCAAAACGAAGCATAAGTACTTTTAATTAAGTTTAAAATATTGTTCCAGATTGGATGGAAAGAAATTATTAAAAGTAATGAAATAGTGTGAGAAAACTTAAGTGAATGTTATTTTTAATGTGAAATATAACATGCAATTAAAAAACTTATCGTCTATAACAAAACAGTGATAGTTTTACAAGTGTTGGCAACTCAAAATCTAAACATATGATTTTTCAACTCTTTCGGGTAAAAAAAAACTATGGTGAACATACTTTAAAATCCAAGTGGGGTCAACATTTGTTACTAAATCAGATGACTTACGAGTGATGTGTGGTTAACTAAAAAGGAGATCCCACGAATTGATACCGCCCCTTGGTTTATGTACAAGTGTTTTTTTCCTGCTACGAAACATCGAAGATTTATACAATAAATGTTAATTTTAACGCCCAAATAGTGAAACTTTTATAGATACTTAAAGTTTAGACTCACAGGCTTCAGGGGCGTATTCTGAGGTCAACCACCATTTGATCTGAACGGCTTGTTCATATCCCGGGAGATTAGGTGACTCCCAAGACTAGACCATAAATACGACCCTTAGATATCAACAAGCAGTCTGACTAGTTCGGAAAGTCGAGGTTCAATAATTATGGCCGACTGTATTGATGATATAAATTGAGCCGTGTGTAAATTTGTCAGTGTAGACCTTATAGGTCTTGGGGTAAAGTGCTGAAATCAGGATCCGACGTTAGTGGGTTCAAACCTAGCAGAGGTCGACGTATTTTTCTTGAGTGACAAAAATTCGTTACAAGACTTCCTTCGGAGAGGAAATAAAGCCGCCAGTCCCATGTCAATTATGACATGTAAAAAGAACCATGAAAGGTATGTGAACGTCCCTTTTCTGTCCAAAGTTGTAGGCCCTTTCGCGTTCGCCCGTAAAACAATTCACTGTGGAAGGCAACGGGGAACTGCCATACTTTCTGCATTCCCCTAATACTTGCGATCTATACCAGAAGGTGTGGGCAGCACTAACCAGTCGACGGGATGAGTGCATGCATAGCTCCGGATGGATCTAAATCACATAAAACCAGCCTTCGTGTTGTCGAATTAACAAGAGGAATTTTCCAATATCTATAAACTCCAATGCTCGTGCATTTATTTAAATTCGAGTTATAGTTCTTGTTATATTAATTTAGAAGACGTTGATATTTTACAGTAGAGGCCTAGTGACACTTTGCCGTTCTAATAAACAGATCTTAAGTTTAGTATTTGAAGTTTATCGTCTACACAGATCGCTTTGTCCTCTAAAGGTGGATTCGTCTTCTCAGTAAAATATCAAGTAGATGTAATTATACCGTTATATTAAGATCCTTTAAGAAAACACACAGTATAAATACAAAATAGCCATAATTAAATACTGTATACATTACTGAGATGTGCGATTCGATTCAAAGCGAAGTCGAATCGAATCTATGAAATAGTCACGAAGCCGAATTAAAGTTATAATATTTGTGTTAATTGTTTTATTAACGAGAACGAATTTATATTGTGCATATTTATACATCTTTAAACCCTAAATTATATTTTAAAAATATTTTATAGCAAGAATTATTTGATATTTTTCGTACTAAACTAATACACCAAATTATATCTACGAATAGTCTAATAATTTGTAACACCACAGAATGACAATAATTGAACATTAATATGTATTTTATATATCAATATTACTGACAAAACATCGTAATTGTCCAAGCAAACCCTTACATAGGTCTCTCTAGGTATATACAGGGTGGAACGGAAACCATTATACGATCCACAACGAGGAAAGTGATGGACAACGTGATGAGGTTTGGCTGACGTGCGGTGGAGATAACCTGAGTGACATTATCTTCAAAAAGTGAGACAAAGTAGTATGTGGTTTGCTTTTATTTATCAAGTGAATATTTACTTTTCAATTAAAGTGTTAATTTTCAAGTTACTAACTGTCTAATTCTTTCAGTCCCAAAGGTTGACAGCATTGACATCTGTAAAAATAAAGATACAGCCACATGACACAAATCTTGATGTATGAACATATGAAATTAAATGTAACATAACCCGCCTCGGTGGCGTAGTTGGCTAACGCGCTTGTCGTGTTGAGCTCGACTGCTGAGGACGGGGAGATCGAGGTTCGAATCTCGGTCGGGTGAACTGGGGGTGGCTTTTCCTAAACAGTTTTCCACTCTCCCTCCACGCAAATGCGGGTTCCCTTCCTCTAATTCAACCTTCCCAATTCCTAATCCATTAGAGTAATTAGTACTTAAAGCGTATAACCCGAACGGGTAGTAAGACGCGGTGCTAAATATTATTATTATTATTATTATTATTATTATTAAATGTAACATATCTCTTAAGGTGCGCCAGAAGCGCAAGTGTTTTTACAGTTTTTATAGAATTTACCTTTTTTGGCCAAAATAAATCTAATAGTTCTCCAGTAGCAACATAGAGCTTAGTTTTCTGCACAAATTAATATCAACAGATCTTGAATATCTGTCAAGGGTGTCCTAGAATTTGGTCAAAACTTTTTGAATAGAGATCAAATATTTTGACAAAATTCCAGGACGCCCTTGACAGATATTCAAGATCTGTTGATATTAATTTGTGCAGAAAACTAAACTCTATGTTGCTACTGGAGAAATATTTGATTTATTTTGGCCAAACGAATGTAATGCTATAAAAACTGTAAAATTACTCACGCTCCCTTCGGCCGCACCTTAACTCTCAGCAAAGGTTCTTTCTTTCTATGGCAACCCGTACATGGTCGGTTATATTCACTACGAAACACACATTACACGTGTCGCATGTGATCCCCATATTGTGCAGTGAGCATGTGCAATGATTGATGTGTGTTCCTTACACAGACGTGCTCGACGGGCTAGGTGAGACCGTCAACACAGTTACGCTGTAGACTAGGAGTATAAACATACAACTCACACGGTTTCTAGCGTGGGTCATAAAAGTTCGAGCAAAATAAATACTGACCGACTTTCTATAGCAATCTATCTCATTCTTTCGTATTAATAAAATGAAGAGTTTATCTGTCATTTACATGAGCATTGCGCGATATCTAACACCGCATTTAAAGGTATGAAATTTTTTAAATTACTATTCTCTGTACACGAGCATATTCACCTCAAAATAGGAATTTTGAAAATTTTGATTTGATTTTCTTTTTAAATTAGCTAGAAACCGGGTCGCAAGAAAATCAATATTAATAAAATGAAGAATGGGTTTGTCTTATTAGCATTGCGTGATATCTACTACCACATTTAAAGGTATGAAATTTTTAAAATTAGTATGCACCTCAAAGCCGGAATTTTAAAATTATATGTATTTAACGAGTCAACTGAATTGTATCCATTCTGAATGGTATCCATTCTGAATGGTCTCCATTCAGACATTTTCTTAAATAAGCACCACAAATAAAAAGTCTTATTTGTATCCACTAGAATTATTTGCATTATATCCACAAAATCCTTAATTGTATCCATTCTGATATGTATCCATTTAAATACCGTGCCACATGTCTGAAAGATGGCGGTAGCAGATACACTACTTAACTCACTGCTTGTTTACTAGAGAGCAGCACTATCATTATATTAATATAAAAAAGGATACATTTTTACTATTTTTTAATAATAATAATAATAAAAGGGAACTTTACAAATTAATGATTTTTAAAAATAATTATGATTTAGTTTAAAATTGATATATGCTAAAACACTTCCTAAAATATATTAATTTAAGGGAAATTTACGTCTGTCGGTCTTTGCATTTACAACGAAACCATACACGGTCAATCTTCGTGTCGTTATTTTAATCATTCTCAGCTCCTGAATGCCTTACAACTAATTAGTGATTATTTTACTGATTCAAGTGTCCAGGTTGTCTTAAGTGAATACAAATTTATTTTTCAACAAAATAATATCTAATTAGTTGTAGGGCACGCAGGAGCTGGGACTGATGAAAATAATGACGTGTGCGCTCTCGTTGTAAATACTGATGCATATTGTCAGTCCTAAGACCGAATTCGTAAATTACCCTTAAATTTATTTACTTTAGGAAATGGTTCCCCATCTACCAATTTTAAAATTAAACATATGTAATTATTTTTTTAAATCACTCATTTGTAGAGAACCCATTTTTATTCTTTCAAAAGAAAAACCAATAAGCTAAACCTAGGAGAGACAACGCAGAATTTAAATATATATATATATATATATATATATATATATAATTAAAACTAACGACATAACAACACAGTAAAAAACAGCATCGCATTCTCTGTATTATACTTCTTAAGCAAAAAATATATCACAGGGAGGGGCGTAAAATTAGACTTTTGGCGATTTTTGTTAAAATCTAGGAATCTCAACCAAATTTTAATATGACATCGGGAGCCATGTCTTAATAGCGTCCATATGTTCACAGACTAAAGTAAATTATATAAAGATTGCGATTTAGCTATCAAAAATTCATAAACTTTGATATGATAACTCTCGAAATAATTGCTTTAGTTTTTTAAAAAAATCATTAAAAAATATGGTTTGGTACAAATTGAAATATTTATCTTGAAAGAAATGGTCGTTTTCCAAAATTCAGGCTTCTTCTTTAAGTATTTTTGAAATTTTTGTGCATACCCTCAGATTATAATATTTTGTTTAGTGATGAAAATTGACTAGGCAAAACTCCAGGAATTATTTTCGAAAGGAATCGGTTTAAGTTTTAAATATATAGATGGATGGCCAATAATATCATCTACATTAATTAAAAAAGTAAACAAAATACATATGTATAATTCTATTCGGCATGTTATGCATGTAATGAAATTAAACTATTGTTCAGAATTTACCTATGTAATGGGTTTCTCAAAATTTTGGACATTTCGTTTTGTCGGACACTAGAACCGTCATTATATATTTTCCATACTGTTTTGTTTTTTAAATATCATAACGATGCCAGAAAGGAGTCAGTGATGACTGAGTGCTGAAGGAGTGCGGTTTTAAAGGGAACCCAATAGGTCAATGTGAAAGAAGCGTGTTACGTTGGTTTGGGCATGTTGAGAGGATGAGTGTGGATCGAGTGATGGAGCGAATATATGAAGGTAGAGTGTGTGGATCAAAAGGAAGGGTTAGGCCATGTAAGACGTGGTTAAATGTTGTGTATGGATGTCGTTAAGGCGAAGGGTGTATACAAGGATCGGGAAGTGTAGAGAAAGTTAGTGAGGACTGAGAATGGATTAAGTACGGATTTTTTTTTCTATCTGCGCACAGTTTCTTGCCTAATCCGTAAGGGCACAGCGTGATTAGCTATGTATGTATGTACTAGAAAGGAAAATTCAATCTGAAATTATTCCCAATCACAAAAATGTGTAACTCATTAAAGTACTGCTTTTCCGGCCACTTTTTGCGAGCTTTTGAACTATTAATTTGAAAACTATGAAAGTAAAGAGAAATCATACAGTGATATAAGGAAGGTGTATAAATTATAAGATTGAAAATACTACACGTGTTTATACATTACCTAAAGTGTCTAATGAGGTCAATCTCGAATACGATAGCGCACATTTGGTACATAAGAGAATTATAGTAGGATTTTTAAATGAAAATGCTTTTATAAAATAAAAAATATATGTTTTCCGTCAACAATGATAACGTTTTTCTATATTGTTGGTGTTATTTTATAGGTATTGAGAATACCTATTAAAATTATAGCTGCAGATCCCATGACTTGAAACATGATTATGTGAAAGTAAATCTAACAGCTTTTCTAATCTTAAGAAAATGTTTTTCATATTAAAATTGAATTGTAACTACGTACTTTGCGGTATTTGCCAAAATAGTTTTTGTTTTGTTTTTTATTTGCAAAGTGCGACATAAGGGTTGTGAACAGCTTTATCTAAGGGGTTGCGATGAGGAAAGCTGTGAAGAGGAAACTCACCCATATTAGCGTTTAATGAGGAGATAAATTCATAGCTATATATCACATATGGAACAACCACTTCCAATGAACCCGTCCGAGATTCGAAACTCAACCTTCCCGTCAGCGGCAATCCAGTCTCTTGGTATCCTGATACCTTAAAACGTGTGACCACCGGTGTGGAAGACAACATCGAACTAATAGGTAATCCGCTGCCCATTAAAAGATCTTCAAATATTTCCACAGTTTTTTGGGGAGGGGGGAGGGAAAAGTTGCGTCTCACACCTATTTCCAAGAACGTTCGTTACCAAAGTATCTGTTTTGTTTTATATCGCTAGAAGCAGAATACACGTGTGTGTTCTTAACGAGATGAGAGTGTGAGAAATGAAGGGGAGGGGTGGTGAGGGTCTCCTCGCCTTAAATTTCGAACGCAGGGGTGTAAAACCAACATCGGCCAGATAAAGAACATGTATACAAACAAATAAAAAGTATCCAACAGTGTCATAAGAGATCGCTATATGTATTTTGTAATTGACGAAATCGAAATCGTCTGTCAAAAGTGACTGCCACATAGCACTTTACAGTAAGTTAGAATACCAGTATTCACGCTTCTGCGTGTACATTTCCTCTTGGTTACCCTCCTCACATCCAACCTCTAGATAAAGCGGATAGTAACGTTAGTTGTAATTATTTTTTTTCTTCATTTATTTGGGGTTGGCCCTATATTTAACGAGCACTTTCTGAACCGACCTGATTATATCAGCACAAAACTTATAAGCTAGCTTAAATCTAGAACAGACACAACAACCAGCCTGCAGTCGTTAATTTATCACTGTGAAAGGAAAAGCCCACATTTAACTAATTATAATTTTTTCAGCCATTTCATAAATCAACCCTTAGCTCAATAGACAGACACGCTACAGACTGAGCTATGATGTCGGATGGTTGAAATTCGACCCCCGACTTGGTTCACTTTATATTTCACAATGTAGTTATGTGCCCTCTTTCCTGGAGAACACAAATTAATTTTATTTCAACCCCACAATTAAAATATATCCTTAATATATAGTTTAGGTTATTGCACTTGTTCTTGAAGAGTACTGCGTTCTACAAATATGATTAAACTATCTATGTACATACATAATATGATTATGTTCAAACGTTCAAACAGACTTAAAGATGGACAAATGAAAAACCCAAAGGATGACTTAGTTGGTGGTCACCCCTGCAGGGTACGTCTGGCCCATGTCAGTCATGTAATGTTCTCTCTTTCTTGCTAGCCCATGAGAGTAAGACATGACAAGAGCCGACAGTACAGAGCCGGGTTCTCCACATGGTTTACGACCGCCGCGTCGGTCAGAATTGCCTTCGACCCAACTCAACCGCCCCCCTCATACAAGGTCTTCTAAACGCAGGAGAATACCGGGACTGATTCCCAAGCATTGCTTCCAGAAAGGTGAAGGTTGGTTGATGATGTTTTGTAGAAGTTGTAGATTACCAGACAATAGCTTCCCAAACACCGGGGCCAGAGGTGTGAGGGTTGGTTACTGATGTTTTCTGGCCATAAAGGTGAAGGTTGGTTGATGATGTTTTGTAGAAGTTGTAGATTACCAGACAATAGCTTCCCAAACACCGGGGCCAGAGATGTGAGGGTTGGTTACTGATGTTTTCTGGCCATAAAGGTGAAGGTTAGTTGATGATGTTTTCTAGAAGCTGTAGATTACCAGACAATAGCTTCCCAATCACCGGGGCCAGAGATGTGAGGGTTGGTTACTGATGTTTTCTGGCCATAAAGGTGAAGGTTGGTTGATGTATGTTTTCTAGAAGCTGTAGATTACCAGACAATAGCTTCCCAAACATCAGAGCCATAAAGGTGAAGGTTGGTTGATAATGTTTTCTAGAAGCTGTAGATTACCAGACAATAGCTTCCCAAACACCGGGGCTAGAGATTTGAGGGTTGGTTACTGATGTTTTCTAGAAGCTATAGATTTTCAGTTTACAGCTTACCGAACATTGCGGCCATAAAGGTGAAGATTTTTGCTGATGTTTCTATAAACTGTAGAGCACCTAGCTACAACTTAGTAAACATTTAATCTATGACGGTGAAGACTGCTCGCTGATTTACGCCACCTAACCGAAGACAACACGAGGAAAGGCAGAACAGTTGACCTCATGGGTGGTGTGACTCATTATCACCCGAACGTACTGAAAGTTATTTATCACGATCCACTTAGATCGCCATTAGAATCAATATATTAATTATTAAAGTATCAATATTTTTTTTAACACGAAACTGAATTTAAATTTAAAGTAAGGGTTTCAATCCCAACCGGTTGTATTAAGTATAGCTTTTTCCCCCTTTCTACTATAAATTTCCCCATCCCATGAGGCAAACGCTGATCATATCGCATGAAAAATTAGTATCAATAGACATTGATTGTATTGACGTGTAAACTAAATATAAATTACAAATAATTATATGATACAAAGTCTTACATCCCCACTATTAATTTAAAGGATATGAAAACACGTCAAAGAGATCGTTTGTAAAAAATATTTTAACTTTAAAAATTAACGATCTTTATGAAAACACGTATGCTGGTCTACTAATAAATGAGACTCTAATGTAATGTAAAATAAAGAAGTTTACAAAAAAAAAAGATTAATGTTCCATAAATCATGTTCTCCCTTCCCCACTCATGCGTCTGACGGTGTATGTTGTTTCCTTACAAGCCCCCTCGAGAATTGAGGTTTTGTGTGTGTGTGTGCGCGCGCGGATACACACACTCTCACGAGCGTGGGAGTCTCAGAGACCGGTCGGTCGGTCTCTTGACTTGACAGCTTTTATTAGTCTACAACTCTCTCATTCTCTGTCTGGCGTGTTGGGTTCTTCTTAGGCCACTTACCAGTACATATATATGTCTCCACTTTCCCTCTCAAAATCTTCATGTAATTTTTTTTGTCGCCTTGTGTTCTCATTAAATGTTCTTCATGTTTTAATCTGTGATTGTACCAAAAAATCAATTTTTTGGGAGGGTTAGAGGAGGGCAATTCCGTAGTCAGGGGTGGTTTGGGGGTTCAACCCTTCCCCTCCCCCCGAAATTGTATGAATAAAATATAAATTGCTTTATTTATGGTTTAAACAATATCAAACTTAAGGTACAGTACAAATTAATGTGCTGTGTTACCATAAAAAGCACTTCAGAGTTTCTTGAATTGTTTAATTTTAATAATTTTTTCTAGCCTCCGGCATTTGGGGGATGTGCCCACCAAACCCACCTTGAAATTGTTGGCTGCCTTGAGAGAGGGGTCTTCCTATCTTCCGTGACTGATGGAGAAGTCCCTCAGGAGAAGATAAGGAGGAGGTTTTTTTTAAAAACACATAGAATCAATTTAAAATATAAAATTAGGAGATGTACATGTTATGGATTTGATAAAACTAAAATAAGCTACTGGGGAAGGCATTAAGATGGAATACAAAAACATATTATTAATAAAAGTTTCGGGGTAAAGGTTGATGAGAGCGCTGAACCCCCAAAACACATCCATCACACGCACCTTCAGTAAGGCCCTGTTCTCCATTACTATCTTATTCGTGCATTCACACCCTCATCTTTCCCCTTTTCCCCACCCATTTCACTTGCAGCTTAGAAGCTACTGATTAAAGAGGGTTGATAAAAAGTAAAGTAAAAACAATCATACCTAAACTCACAAAAAAAGTCAATCATGTTATAGGTTCAATTTTTTAATGTAAGCTATTTTATACCGTTTACTTCCATTTGGTCACCAAATAATATTTGTTACAGTATAGTTATCTAAGGGAAACAATCTCTAAGGAAATGTAGATTTTAATTTTATTGAAATTATAACATAATTTTTAACAACAGAGACATTTACTTTACATCCATTAATGTTTCCAGTCTATGGTTTGGGTCAGTTTTTTATTCAAGCCATATATTTATCCACTAGCAACTTGACAGGCCTGTCGCGGTTTCATATGCCTTATCATCTTAAGACTAGGACAGGCACAACATCCAGTCCCCAGCCGTTAATTTATCAATGTAAGAGCGTAAACCCATATTTCACCAATGAGAATTTTTTCGGCCATGCCGAGAATCGAACTCGGGATCCTTAGCTTAATAGAGTGACACGTTACCAATTAAATTAAGGTCTCGGATTATCAGGTAAATCTTCAACATTATTTTTTAAATAAACTAGAAATTTTGTCAATGAGAAAACAAATTTAATTTCTTGTTAATTTCTTAAAATATACAGTGTGTCCGTAAATTCACGGATACGGACTATACTACACGAATATCTGGCCTAAACTAAATAGAAAATATTCTTTGGTAAAAATGCGTTAGGCCCTTAGTTTTCGAGAAAAGTGACGGGAAAATAGAGAAAAATACTTTATTCCACTTTAAGCACAGCAAGTTACATCAGCTGTATTATTGTCGAACCTCCATAATAGGTGTTCTAAGTTTGCTCCACGCATAGCAATGCATTTTTCCGCACGTTTGATGCATGTGGCGTGCACGTGACGTTGCATGGGGACGTCAACCGTGGTGATAGCGGCTCGTAACAGTGCGATGATGTCCACGGTCGACTGCGGCAGGTCTTCTGGTAGGTAAAACAGTGATTTTAGGTGATCTAGTGGTGTGAAGTCTGGTGACCTCGGTGGCCAATCCACTTGAGGGGGTAGGTGGCTTGTAGCAGTGGCGCACTATTGCTGCATAGTGAGCTGTGACACCGTCACACTGAAACCACATATCCTGGCGCACAGGAAATGTGACGTCCTCGAGGAGGCGAGGTAAGATGGTGGCAATGAAGAAACGGTAATACTGTGAATTCAGCCGCTCCGGTAGCCAATAGGGGACCCCAAGAGTATCCCCAACAATACCGCTCCAAACCTTGGTGCTGATTCGCTGTCTGGTCTAGGGGTAAGGTGTCAGACTTCTGTGCTGGCGGCCGGGGTTCAATCCTCGGTCCCGGCACAGATTTATCTGGTTGCCAAACCCTTCCTTCACCTCTGACAAGACATCTTGTGAGTGTGGGGAATGCCAGGCCTCCACCGTGGTTCGGATCCCACGTTAAACTGTAGGTCCTCCATTTCATCTCACAATCACCCTACCATTACACATTAGCGTAAGTGCGTACAACCCGAACGGGTAGTAAGACGCGCTGCTAGTAATAATAATAATAATAATAATAATAATAATAATAATGATTCGCTGTCGATAGGCACGAGCTCGAGTGGTGTTCGGGTTAGCAGGTGCCCACGGGTGGTTGTTGTGAGAGTTGGTCATACCATCGCGTGTGAAACGCGCTTCATCGGGTACACAGTATGTGACTGACGAAATCCTGATCCGCCTCATGTTGTTGCAGAAGCTACTCACAGAACATTACATGGCGAGGGAGATCACCTGGCAGCGGACGCTGCGTTGCGATTTAATGGACAATTATCGACTTTCAACCACCATTAGATGGACTAGTGCATGTCTTGCATGCATATTACGGTCACTGCCATACATGGGATATTTTTTTCAAACCCACTTATGCTTGAATTGCATTTAAATGATTAGCAGGATAATATTTTCGCAAACATTAGATAACATAATTACATATCTTCAATATCTTCAATCAAAGACAAGCAGTGCTTACCTTGCTTGCCCTGACGCGACGCCATGCTCAGGAACTGAGATCCCAACGTATTTTTTTTTTACAAAAGAGTATTTTCTACTTAGTTTTGGGCACATAATCGCGTAGTACAGTCCGTATCCACGAGTTTCCGGACAACTGTATGTATACAGTCTGTTTATGTGGAAATTAAATGAAGTCTTACCTGGATCGATTATAGTATGTTTAGCTGCCCCATAGTGTAAGCCATAAAAGTAGGCTTGCCACCTTTTAGCACTAAGGCAATAATCGACTTAATTTAGGGGTAGAGATGAGAAGGGTGAGATTAGAGTAACTTTACCTGCAACGACATATACAGAGAATAGAAAAAAAATCACATGGGGAAAACAATCCTTAATGCGTCCGGTCGGGATTCGAACCATTTTGCCCACGTCAACGGCTACCAAGTGCATTACAATGCCTTCAAAAACATGAATACTATATTGTATTTTTTTAATCACTCACTATTTTAAAAGTATTCCTCTCTTTAGTTTGATATACAAACACTAATATACGTCTTTATTATCTCCTTTATATTTTAAGAAATAAACTATGACATTTTATTTCATGAAACGTTAAGTTGGGCTAATTCGCTACTTGAGACATGCATGTTTTTTTTAAAGTTTTAATTGTAGTCTGTACGTGTCAGTGCAGTTCATTGCTATTAGT
The DNA here is from genome assembly GCA_902151425.1 of Timema shepardi. Lineage (NCBI taxonomy): Eukaryota > Metazoa > Arthropoda > Insecta > Phasmatodea > Timematidae > Timema > Timema shepardi. Next base: position 38,909 of record CABFVX010003475.1, on the reverse strand, counting down.
GAGGTGTGCGTTCTCACGTTTAATGGTTTATTTAATATTAAAGTTAAGCACGAAAGAAAAGAGAGAAAAAAAGGTCACTTCACAAGTATTGTTTAATATTTGGCATTTCGTAAAAGCAAAACCATGTATTACTATTATTATTAGCTCCACGTCTTACTACCCATTCAGGTTATACGCACTTACGCTAATGTGTAATGGTAGGGTGATTGTGATATTAAATGGAGGACCTACAGTTGAACGTGGAATCCGAACCACGGTGGAGAGCCTGGCATTCCACACATTCACAAGTTGTGATTAATACACATCTTTGTAAGAGGTGAAGGAAAGTTTGGCAATCAGATAAATCTGTGCCGGAACCGAGGATTGAACCCCGGACCCCCAGCACAGAAGTCTGACAACTTACCTCTAGACCACCAGGTCCCCCGAAACCATGTAAAATGACACTATGTCCGTTACAAAAACCTGGAAATATTTTAAATTGTACTGGTTTGTTTTTTCTCTGAAGTTTATCAGTGGTTTTTATATTTTTGAGTGAGATATTTAAAACAATAGCCGTATTGTGGCTTACTTTTATAAGGTTATTTGGAGGGGGGAGGGGGGGAAGAAAGGAAAAACGCGGAAAGTGGAAAGCGTGGATAGCATAGGCCACATACGAGTATTATACAGCTAGAAGACAAATGATTCTGACCTGTTGTGATCTCAATTAGCTGCACTATGAGTGGTTTATACTCAGTGATTTCTAATACCTTCTCCAGGCGAATGTTTGTGCAGTTCCTTGACGTTTCAGCGACGAAGCACTATTTTCAATATTTCGTTAAATGATTTGTAATTTATAGTGAAACAAGGAAAGGTGACAAAGTAGAAGTTTTTAGAATACTGTAATCTAAAACTAAACCACTAGAAAAAAGTAAATTTAATCCAAATAAAATACCGAAAGTCATATTTTATAAAAAAAAATCGGGAATATTTGATTAAATCATAGACTGAGAAGGCATATTTCAACGTCAATTTATATATGTTTTAAATATTGTACTGATGCGTGTGTCGATTCTTAAAATCAACCAAAAAATAATTTTTAAATCAATGAAGCTTTTATTCTTAATATATTTGAGATATTTAACGTGCACTTTCTGAACCGACTGATTATATCAGCACACTACTTATAAACTAACTAAAGTATAGAACAGACACAACATCCAGCCCCATGCCGTTAATTCTTCATTGTGTAAGGGGAAACTCACATTTCACCATTGATAAAAACGTTCTGCCATTCCAGGAAACGAGGCCGGGATCCTTAACACAGTAAACAGACACGCTACCAACTGAGCTAAGGTGTCGGACAAAATAAAACCAATCTGCTGACGCATACACTCAACATCAATAGTAGTTATACTAATATTTATTATTTTAGTTTTCCACCCCATCTTACTACCTGTCCACGTTTAAATTATGATAACGGAGTAAGGATGACAACATAATTTAGAATAAGTGTACCAGCATTTGCGTCAAGAAAGATGGAAAAATAAAGTTCAGTACTCCCGACCGGGATTCGAGCCCCGACCTACCTTCACCGTCGAACCAGACTGAACGAGATCGATTGATGTGAGTATCCTCTAATTAGCCGGATGAATATCGGCACATGTCCTCATTAACCACCAACTTTATACTGTTTCTTTGGAACGGTATTACACTGTCATATTTCTTTTATAAAAGTTATTTGATACAAGAGATAGATATAAGGTAACTTTGACGATGACAGTATAATACCGCCAATGGCTGGTGACAGATTGTATGAACTGGTGGCAATAAAACTAATGTGGGTGGGTGGCGGTTTAAGAAGGCCATGTTTTCACAAAGTCGCAACTAATGACGGGACGTAGTGCATAGTCATGAAAAACGAGTGATATTAACAAACAAATGGAACTTATATAGAAACTTTTACTTATTTATAAAACTCGTAGGTTGGCTTGTAAGAACTGTCTCAGTTGTATACTTCTCTCTCTCTCTCTCTCTCTCTCTCTCACACACACACACACACACACACATGTTTACTCTTCCCCTGCTACGCTCGGAGAAACAAAGAAACTAACCAGGGCTGCAAAATAGACGGGATATATTATTTAAGTCTTTATTTACAATAGTGAAGCATTAAGGTGGGATGGAAGAAAACGCGATAAAAAGTGTTTTTGGAGTTTTTATTTCAAATATTTTTATTTGACCAAAATAAATAAAATATTGCTCCAGTACAAAACATAGAGGTTTAATTTTCATCGTCACGTGGTGACCCCAAAATTTCTTAAATATTTGTCAAGGGTGTTCTGGAATTTAATGACAGTTTTTTCTATTAATTTAATAAGATTGTTTAGATAATGCAACCATGCTCATGACAAATATTCAGGAACTTTTATTATTAACATGTGAAGAAAATTAAACTTTTTATGTTTGTATTGGAGCGATATTTTATTTATTTTGCCCCAAAAAATGTGTTGCCATAAAAAACTGCAAAAACACTGAGAAGATAACTATACTCGCTATTGTTTGCTTATTGTAAGCTCATTTGTTGATGTGTCTGGTGGTAACATACTCAGGATAAATGAAACTCTAAGTGTGAACTTTAAAAACCCCAATATCTGGATTTCAATCGACCCATTCAAATATCTTGGAATTAAAATTGAAAATGTTTTAAAGCTGAAATATTTTCTGGGGGGAAAAAGATCAAGAGAAAAGTTTGCCATAATGTAAATTTTTTCGTGGAAAGTATGATTTACATGAAATTTTCCTACATCTTCGTGCAGAGTGAGTGAGAAAATATTTAGGAAAAAACAGATTTGGTGTATTCGACTGGGACCACAGACAAGTAAGAAACAGACTCTCAACCTCACGGGGGTTTCACTGCGCTCCTTTTGCCAGCTTGAGTCCTTCAACACTGGGCTTCGCTAGTGTCACTGCTGGGTGGAGATAGGACTAGCAGCAGCGATCCTAGTGGTGAAGGACTCAAGCTGCCAAAAGGAGCGCAACCATTTTAACCTGGAGGTTGAGTGTCTGGGTATATTATTTGTCTGTGACTGGGACTCAAATCTTAGTCTCCCAGCTCCAAGCAAACTAAACCAGATAAGCAGGACGTATTAGTCCATGCGTCCACATGTACGGGTAGCTTTTCAATAGAACCAGGGTTCCGAAAATGCAACCCACGACCTTTTTGTGTGCCATCTATGTCAGTTTTTTTATGTTATATGATATTATACAATAATTGAAAAAAGATCTTACTAAAAAAATGTCGATATTTGAAAGCAATCCAAGTATTGTAATAGTTTATACTTAAGAATAAAATATTTTATTATTAACCCTAGAATTTCAAGAGGTTCGATATGTGGATCACAAATGGTAAGCCTCGAAGCTAGAAAGGTGCATAAAGTGAACTTTTATTCTAAACTGAAGATTTCAATTTTTGTTGAATAATGTTCTGATTGAACTTGCCAGCTGAATAACAGTTTAATACACAAGATTAATGGGAAACTCGTGTATTTGATTCTAAGCTATTAATTTATTATTTTATTAACGAAATAATAAAATACATTATATTTACTTAAAACAAAAATATGCTTGTGAGGCATGCACCCCCCTACAGTGTTTAGTTTTAGTATTTACACGTCTACAATAAAAAAATCTTGAAAATTTCCAGAAAAACGAATAATTGAACTCATACGGTTACGTGGGAGGGGAAAGGGGGGGGGGGANGGGGGTGGGGGGGGGGGGAAGGGGGGGGGGGGAGAGAGAGAGGTAGAGAGAGAAAGTAGCCAAAAGTTAAAACCACATTATTTTAAAAAGAGAAAATACCTTATTCCAAAGGTTTTAACAGTCTACTAATTTAGGTTAAAGTTTAAAAAGTAAATTTATTGCTTGGGAACAAAGCGATGACTAAACTTAATTTCAGTTATGTACTAGGGTGTAAAGGAAATGTGATATTTAACAAACCGCGTTGTTATAATAAACTTGTTCAAGATCCGCGAATTAGTTCAGATATTACAAGCCTCCTCACAATAACGTGTGACCATTACATTAGTATTATTTTTGTTTAGTAAGCCAAAATAATATTATTTATTAGTCAGCTGTAGTATATAAGACGTAGCCCGCATCGGTGGGATGCGGACTAGGGAGCCAAGCTCGTCATTAAGGGTCTATAGGTTCAGCGGAAGTGGTATGAAAAAAAGTCAGTTATAATTTTTTTAAGAAAACCGTTTATCAAATGAAGTCGGTAAAAAAAGATAAAAAGGTTGTAAGTATTTTTAACATGTTAATAGGTTGTGTTTTCATCGAAGATGAGTCAGTGGTCCAAGTTTCAGCTATCCTGGTGCAGCGAAATTGTTTGACAATGTAGATTACAGATTTGAGGAAAGACATATATTAAGGTGAAGTTATGAAAGAAGGTATTACATCCGGTCAGGCATAAAGCTGCGGCCTGCAGAGTCAAAGCCAAGTAAGCTCTCTCGGCTATTATAATTATTAGCACCGCGTCTTACTACCCGTTCGGGTTATACGCACTTACGCTAATGTGTAATGGTAGGGTGATTGTGAGATTCGAACCACGGTGGAGGCCTGGCATTCCCCAAATTCACAAGATGTCTTGTCAGAGGTGAAGGAAGGGTTTGGTAATCATATAAATCTATGCCGGGGCCGAGGATTGAACCCCGGCCGCCAGCACAGAAGTCTGACACCTTACCCCTAGACCACCAGGTCACCCTCTCGGCTATTAATATATTACGTATCTATCCCCATGATCTTATTTTAGACTATATGTAATTAGTAATTACTATGTAAATATATTATTAAAATAGAAATTCATGTGTACCACACACTATTTTTTCGGCTGGGCTTTCGGGAACCAACTGCTGTGGCGTCGCGCTGTAGCCCCTTCAATGTTGGGAAAAATCCTTGAAAGTTGGGAATTTCGTGGAGAGTCGAGATCTTAAGGTGACAAATTCTAAAAATTACTGTGTACTACAGTGTTTTCGATCATGAAAGTTATTTACCACAGACTTATAGAAACAAATTTTAAGCTTATTAACTGTCGATCCCTACTATTCAAGTTCAAGTTTCCAACTTCAAAGCTCATCAGACATTGAAAGGAGACACCTTCTGTAGTAGATTGTATAGAAAGCTTAGTTAATCAAATTGGCTAATAGCGCTTTTGTCACTGCCTACTAGTTTTAAGACTACTACTAGCCGCTTACTAGACACTAGTAGTCTTAAGAAGTCTTAAGTTGACCACTTGATAAATCCTGGAATTGTTACAACCCTCCACTAGAGTAATTAGCACTTAAAGCGTATAACCCGAATGGGTAGTAAGACGCGGTGCTAAATATTATTATTATTATTATTATTATTATTATTATTATTATTATTACAACCAGAAACTTTGTTAGTTTTCTTCAACACAATGATAATGAATGTCAAAACAAATAACACTTGTAAATAACTTGAAAAATTCATTTTTAATTAACAAATTGCGTATAACCCGAACGGGTAGTAAGACGCGGTGCTAATAATAATAATAATAATAATAATAATAATAATTAACAAATAACTTTAAAAATACAAAATGCCTAAAACCTCGATTCAAAAGCCAATTATAGCCTTATTTTACAACTCCCCCCTGGGTAGCGCCCTGGGACCCTTATTAACTGGGGACTATTCCATACCACCCGGTTTTCTCAATTGTGCCCTTGTTACCTGGTCCTCTGGTAATTTTTTCTAATTTCACAACTCTTAGAGCTGTCTCTCCCCCTCTAAAATATATCTGGTGCGACACCTCCGACCAACTCCGGCCTCTGGCATTGTTTGATGATTCAAGATATTTGAATTATCTCAGTTCTCGCGTGTCTTTGGAGGTGATGCTGATGTTTGCAGGAGTATTGTTAGCTCAGTAAAAGAAGCAAACAGTGGCAAGAGATGATGATGGTACCTCTATTCCAAAGATAAGAGTGCTGCGCCGACAAGGTAATTTTACCAGCAGGTAATAAGTACGTACGTACGTTTGCTCACGAGACGTATCAGAATGCCTTAAGGCTAGAGCACACTTTAGCGATATTGAGTATCGACGCAACTCTAGTCGCAGCTAGTTCGCTGAAAGTTGCTTCTTCTGGCCCTCGGTTAGAACCGTACACATTTAGATGAGAGTCTTCTTCTTCCAATATTACCCGCTTTGTTACAGTAGCCCCATGGCTTCTTTGGTGCTGACTGACAGCTCACAGCTGACAGCTAAAAGTTTTGAAAAGTTACCAGACCAAATTATATATCCCTACGCCGAACCATATGATCTGCAAAAATATGTGTTTAGCAGCTGTCACTTCTGACGGTCAAAATTTAGCTATATACCTAAATGTTGACTGTCAGAAGTCAGCTGTGAGCTGTCAGTCAGCACCAAAGAAGCCATGGGCCTACTCTAGATTTATTTATCGAACACGACGACAAGACTGCGCAGTACGATGCGCAAGCGCACAGTCCAATGTTCATAAGAAAGCGCCTTTTAGTAAATACAAACATTTATTTAGCGGCTAACATAGATAAACTTTTATATTATTATTATTATTATTATTAGTGTTATTTTATAGGTGATGAGTAAAATTGACAGCTGAATATCATATGACTTGACGTATGAGTATGTGAAAGTGTATGCATATAGCGTTTATATTTTGCCAGAGGAGAAAGATTTCCTATGTCATTGTACCAACATCTTTCTCCTGTTTTGTTGTTTCGTGTGTGTATATTTGGCAATAAAATTTGTAGCGACTTGTATTATTTATTACTACAAACAAAATATTTCTCGTCCATGAATGTTATTATTATTATTATTGTTATTATTATTATTATTATTATTATTAGCTCCACGTCTTACTACCCGTTCGGGTTATACGGACTTACGCTAATGTGTAATGGTAGGATGATTGTGAGATGAAATGGAGGACCTACAGTTTACGTGGAATCCGAACCACGGTGGAGGCCTGGCATTCCTCACATACACAAGATGTCTTGTCAGAGGTGAAGGAAGGGTTTGGTAATCCCATGAATGTTGTTTCACTAAAAGCGAGAAAGTCTAAAAATAAAACTTTATGCAAATATCTGTAAGCAATGTTTGATAATGCTGTAAACGGCATTTAGAGCGGGATACAGCTATATTTTATCAGAAAGGCCGGTCATGATACTTTTAGAACATTCCGTTATTTTAGTACTGTCTCACTTCTCCAACTTTCGCATAATATGTCACTAATTATTTGACCTTTTTAAAAAAACTATCGGTAAAGGTCTATTTTCTAATTGTATGATTATTCACAACGTTGCTGACCAATATTGGTCATATTTTTCAAGTATTTGCTACTGATGACCGGCTCAACCTTAATTTTCAATCTTTAAGCCAGATTGACATAAATGTATAACTTCTTGGACGCCATTTTAAACATTTTTCAGTATCCATTTTTTTTCAAAATGTTACTTATATTACAGCTAACAAAATTGAAAATATATGCAAAGATCGACAGAAGCACATGACTTGGCCTATTTTTTTTCCCTCCACTATCGTATCTTACTACACATCCAGGCTTTCCGCATATCTACACCAATGACTAAGTAACAACAAAGGCAACATTTTGAGGAAACGTCACTGGAAAACCAGACAATACACGACTGCCCCCTTCATACGTGTGGAAAACTTGGCGTTCATTAAAGTGGCGGCTGACTATAATTAGCATCTAGACATTATCGTAATATGTTTTGGTGACCTGGTGGTCTAGGGGTAAGGTGTCGGACCTCTGTGCTGGGGGTCCGGGTTTCAATCCTCGGTCCCGGCACAGATTTATCTGATTACCAAACCCTTCCTTCACCTCTGACAAGACATCTTGTGAATGTGGGGAATGCCAGGCCTCCACCGTGGTTCGGATCCCACGTTAAACTGTAGGTCCTCCATTTCATCTCACAATCACCCTACCATTACACATTAGCGTAAGTGCGTATAACCCGAACGGGTAGTAAGACGCGGCGCTAATAATAATAATATGTTTTAGTCGGTAATAAACTTGTTTGAAAATGAATCACGGCGTTGTTAGAAGGGAATGGTAGATAGAGTATGTTACAAAGAATGGACCTTCTTCTTTGGCCGTATAGTCTAAGGCGCTATTCTCACAGTAGAGAAGACTGCCGATGACGAGGAGATCGAGGTTCGAATCTCGATCTGGTGTACTGAGTTAAAAAAAATTAATTGTTTTCCACTTTCACTCCAAACAAGTGCGAATACACTTCCTCTAAATATAACCTTCGTAATCCCTAAACCATTAGCGTAATTAGTACAAAAGCGTAAAAACCGAAAGGGTAGTAAGACGCGGTGCTAAAACAAAAAATAATTGGGGGGGGGCGGACTTGAATCCACGAACATTCTCTCCCCGGAATATATTTTATGGTGTTGAAATAGTTGAGCAACAGTAGAGAGAGCAAGCGGACGTTTTCCTGCAAACACTAGGTAGGTAATGTAGTCTGTTTATGTCAGTATAGAAGGTTTACAATCAGCCATGTTTGTTCTTCTTATCGCTGTACAGTGAGACACTTGCTAGCTAGATAGGAACTACAGGTACACTCCGGTTCAGATAATAGGGAACAATTTTTGACGGTTATTAAAGTTACTAGAATAATGTTTATATATTTATACGCAGAGTCATATGATCTTCAACTGTCTAGTTTGGTGGGTAATATCAGATAGATGTTCAATAAAATAAAATTATATCAAGCAATTTTGCTAGCAACCAAAAAGTTTGTGTTTTCTCAAAGGTTTTCCCCCCGCCAGAATCCTATACATATTGACTAGCGAGGGACAGTAAATTATAGAAAATTATGACTTAAGAGAAATTGTCAGAATTATTTTTTTCGCAGTTAACATTTTAGTTTATTATTAGCATTATTTCAAAGCAGTGTTTTCATTTTATTATTTATTCATTTGTCAAGAAAGTTCCTTCCTATGTAAAATGAACTGTAGCATTTATCAGGCGTCAATTTAGGACCTATCAAATAAAGTTAAGCTTTTCTGAAAAGGTTGGCGTTTAGATGAACGAGTTACGTCAATTTCGACAGCCTTAGCCAAAATATTTGGACATATATCTATTTAAATAAAATGAAGAGTTTGTCTGTCTGTCACGATCGTTGTGCGATATATGTCGTACGCAGCGGTCCGATTTAAAAATAAATTAGTAGCCTTGTACACAAACATGTGCATCTCAAAGCCGAAATTTCCCTGGGCTTAAAGGCACTGACTTTAATGTGGGACTGTAGGGGGACGCGAGATAAGGTCAGTGTTTGTGAAGTTTTTATAGCAAAACTTTTTTTTTTTCGCCAAGATACATAAAATATTTCCCCAGGGCTCAGTAGAAACATAAGATATAATTTTATTCGCATTTCGATATCAGCAGCTCTTGAATATCTGTCAAGAGCATTGTGGCATTAGATGAGAAACTTCTTTAGATAAATAGAAAAAGTTGTCATTAAATTTCAAGATAACCATGATATATATATATATTCAAGAACTGTTGGGGTCACCATTTGAAGAAAATTAAACTCTATGTTTCTACTGAAGAATATCATTTAATTTCTTTTGAACAAAAATAATATTTTGATAGAAAAACCGAGAAAAAAAAATAGAAGGGAAAGTCAAGCTGTCGGTTCCATGTCGATTATGGCATATAAAATAACCCTGGAAGATATGTGAAAATACCTTTACCGACCAAATTTGTAGGTCCTTTCGCTCTCACTCATTGAAATTCTCGTGTACTGATATTATCAGTCAGTTCAGAAAGTGCACGTTCAATAGCGAAAATAAATAAATGTTTTAAGAGTTGACATCTAACCTGTTCTTGCGCTCCAAGCCGTAATTATTATTTTGAATGAAAATTAGGTGGTAGTATTTTCAGTTGGCCCTTTTCTTGCAGCAACGTGGTCGGATTACCTGTAAACACTTTTTGCGTACTTATTAGCTCGAAAACTCTTGAATAGCATAAACAATGTTCAAACCCCTTATTACATATATCTTATTCTTGATATATTTATCTTGACAGTTTTTTTTTTTTTTTAGATTTGAATGTAAACCAAAATCCGGACTTATATGGTTCTTACTACAGTAGCTCCATGGCTTCTTTGGTGCTGACTGACAACTACCAACTGACTTCTGACAGTCAACATTTAGGTATATACCTAAATTTTAAGTGACAGTTGCTAAACACACGTTTTTGCAGATCATATGGTTCGGCGTAGAGATACATAATTTTGTCTGGTAGCTTTTCAAAGCCGTCAGCTGTCAGTCAGCACCAAAGAAGCCATGCGGCTACTGTATCTATTCCAGTGTATAGAGCAGAGTTACAAAATTATATATAAATAGCTACATTTTTCAAGATTTTAGGATGAGTTTGAAATTCACAAAATATAATTTAAAAGGATAAAATTATTGGTAGGACCTATTCAATATTCATGGTATTTTGACGTTTCTATAAATACAATCTCGGATATGACTTCAGTCTGGAATGTCTGTGAGTCAAAATGTCAATGTTATCTCTCAGATAATCACGATAGATCTTATCGGCGAGGAACTATATGAACTCCGCACTCTTGACTTTACGTCAGTTTAGTTCCGGTTGAAAATATGACTCAAAAGAATACAAGATGAATTTTGAGTGAAAAGTTTTTTGATGTTTGAGCGGGAGTTTGGTAAATACACCAGAACTAAAAAAAAAAATCTATAAAGTTGTCTAAAATTATTACAACAGCCCATTATTCATAGGAATGGCCTTATCTGATAGCTAGAAACTTTTACTATATTTATTTTCACGTATTCATAAGTCAGGTAATGCTATATGCAGCTGTCACTTTTGATATAATGTCATTAAAAACAATAAAGCAACACTAATAAAATAGTGAAAAACGGGAAAAAGGCAACTCTATACAATTAATTACCTATACACGAAAGGCGTAGCTTGCGGGGATGAATGATTATATTATTATTATTAGCACCGCGTCTTACTACCCGTTCGGGTTATATGCACTTACGCTAATGTGTAATGGTAGGGTGATTGTGAGATGAAATGGAGGACCTAAAGTTTAACGTGGAATCCGAACCACGGTGGAGGCCTGGCATTCCTCACATTCACAAGATGTCTTGTCAGAGTTAAAGGAATTTTAATATAATAGTATAATTAATTGTATAGCTTTGATTTATATCCTTTTGATGCGTTTGGAACGCACAATGTATGTTTACTATTGACAGCATAAAGGCACAACCGAGTCACCGATGGCCGTGAGATAAGTGACAACTAATAGTAGCCGATGATTTCCATACGTCCATCACAGACTCTGCCCTTCAAATGCGTGAAGAATGACTTTGAGCGAGGTACGAGCCCTGGATATCTCAGTGGTAAAGCAATGGCACGCTAATTCAAAGGTTTTCGGGTTGGATCCACGTGTATAGGCGTCATTTTTCGATGTATTCAAATAGTGAAAAGTTAAACTATTTAGAAAAATAAAAAAAATAAAAACACCCTCAGTAAATTATACCTTGGCAGGGATCCGAGTCGCGACCTCTTCATCAACGGCATACTAGAGATGAACTTGACGTTTAGTTCGTGGATCAGATCTATAAAGTGATGTCATTTTGACCGAGCAAGAAGGAGGGGGTGGGGGGGAAGGTTTCAAGGAAATTGAAAAGAGCAGAGTGAAGAAAAAAATAAGACTAATAATCCCCATGAGATCGCAGTCGCTTATTTCGTGATTAATGGTTGATACACGCACTTTGGAAAAAATATGCGTGCGTATTTAAAATGCTGCCTTCTATCGGTTCACTATGTATTTATACCACGAGTCTTGACCACGTATTGAATAATAATCACGATGTGCTTGGCATAAGGGAAAAACGCTACATAATAAACAATCTCTTATCTTTTATTTGTTTTTAAGCAACCTCATGGGAATTTCGAGGCACACTTGAGTTTACTCCGGTCCTCAAAAGGTAGAAAGCTTACCTTGCAAGGTTCCACTATGGCAGGGATGGCCAAACTACGGCCCACTGGTGTGTACAATCCGGCCCGCGGGATAAATAATTCAAATGTGTTATGTTGTGAAGCAGGCTTTATTTAAAACCGTAACAAAATTGTATTTTGTATAAAACCATGCCAAAATCGACATTTACGGAATTGGTCAATCATGTCGTAAATACTTGGCATTGTTTGCTTCCTCATAATTATTCGAAACAATGTTTTTAACCTCGAGACTTAGGAAAAGTGATCTTAGAAACCGACTTACTGATTAGCATTTTGTCTTCTTTATTGAGAATCGCCTCATCACAGTTTCAATCATCTCACACCGCATTATATAAATCTTCTGAACAAACTTAAAAACATAATATGCCATTATGATTGTTATATACATTTTCAAAGTGTTTAAACGTATTCATGTCAGAATATTATGTGTTTATCTTCTTCTTTTTAGATGAAATTTGAAGAAAAATGAACGAATACAAATATTTGACCAAACAAACTTTTTTTTTTTAGTTTGGCCCTCCCGTAAGTATGATAGAGCCATAGGGTAGTAGTCTACGCCAGGGTTAGTACTGTTACCGTTCGTGCTAAACAGAGTGTACAGTTCGCCAAAATTCAAAACTATGCCAAGTAGTAGATTATAATATATATGATAAACAAGGAATTATTATTACTATCACTTAAAATATAGTAATCTTTTAGTTAATATTCACACCTCCTAATAATAAATTAGCCCTACTCTGGTATACTTAAACCTGATAGGTAATATCATAGTTTCGATTTAAAATAGGGTGATCTGGCGGTCTACGGGTAAGGTGTCAGACTTCTATGCTGGCGGCCGGGGTTCAATCCCCGGTCCCGGCACAGATTTATCTGATTACCAAACCCTTCCTTCACCTCTGACAAGACATCTTGTGAATGTGGGGAATTCCAGGCCTCCACCGTGGTTCGGATTCCACGTTAAACTGTAGGTCCTCCATTTCATCTCACAATCACCCTACCATTACACATTAGCGTGAGTGTGTATAACCCGAACGGGTAGTAAGACACGGTGCTAATAATAATAATAATAATAATTTAAAATATCTTCGCAGGCGTAACGACTAATTACAATTTTAAGCTCGGTTGATTTCTTACTCTATGGCATTAGGAACTTGAAATTCCATCGCCACCTTTATCTATCTCGAGCTAATTCTATCCAGTTCACCTCATTACACCCTAACTCTTTCAGGTCCAACCATTATGGTATCCTTCCATTTGCGTCTAGACCTTCCCTCCCAATGGTCTCTTCCCATTTGGTTTGCCAGTCAGTACTCTGTAAATTTCTAGAATCTACCATTGGTGCTGCATGTGCTACCCAACGCGATCTACAAAACTTAATTATCCGAATCATTTTTTGTGATGAGTATGGACAGGTCCACTAGGTGCTCAAACTAAGCCCGGTACCAGGGGCAAAGGGTTCTCCCCCCTTCCCCCCCCCCCACTTCTCTTTGTACTTCTTAACTTCAGTGACGGCAGAACATTATTTGCTTAGAGAGTTTTTGGTCACCAAGTCAAAGGGGGGGACCTAGTACCCTCGCCCGTCAAATATCCAGAAAATGTTTAGTGGTTCTCATCTGGAATTTTTTGGGAAATTGAACTCTTGTATAGGCTATTTGGACGGGCCTACCCCCAATAATCCTTCTGAAATTCAAATGCCCCAAGGAGCTATTTTAAGTGTTTCTCCCCCTTTCAAAATTAAACTAGTTCAACGGATATTTAGAGTAGTTCTCCCCCAGAACTTACTTGTCTATTTCTAGAAGATATTTTGAATTATCTCCTGGGGAATGTTTGAAAAGTAGATTTTTCTAGAAACTATTTAAAAATCTTGTTCTCGGGATTAAAAAAAAAATTTGAATCTCTCTTGAAGCTATTTAGAATGGCCTTTACCTAGAATGCCTATTATAGAATATATTTGAAGTGTTATTCCCCACGCAAATTGTTGAAGATTGGATGACACTAAAAACATCAACAGTTTCCAACCTATGGATGTGTCAGTTTAGTAAAATGACTCCATTTTCCTCTATTCTTTCACCACTATTCTTCTTTAACAATGCCTATTTATTTGTTTACGTAATTTAAACATACGTCGAACACCGACACCATAACAAAGGACTTGAACCTAAGTCCTTTGACTTAACCTAATTGTAAATGGTAATTAGTATAGGGAAAATGGACGATTGATTTAATTTCAAATATAGTCAAGTATTAACTTTAAAACGTGATATCAACGCAGTCAACTGTTGTTTATTTAAGCAATAATTAAAATGACTACTTTGCTAAGTTTTAATTGGTAGAAAATAGAAGTTGCTATGTGTAAAAAAAAGTGAACACAGTAAATAATTAACTAAAATTATTAAACTGTATTAAAAAGCCATAATTATGTATGCCTTAATATGACACAAAAAACCTAATTCAACTTAAGTTTAGAAATATTATTAGTAACTTTATTTTTTTTAGGCTAAAATATTAATTGTAGTTCGTTCGAATAATGGTTATAATAAGACATACATTACTCATCAATAGTCCACTCAATAGGCCGGGATTCGACCCCATCCGGGTATACTGGAGGAAGCGGTGTTTTCCTAAATGTGGTCTACCCGTCCTCTCTCCAAGCGAGCACCTGTTTAAATCCTTAAAATTCAACCTTTCCATTCTGTTTAGTCGTTAAAATTTAAACCACATATACAAATATTAACACTTTTTTTAATATTGAAGAAATTCCGTTCGGAAAATCATTTCCAATGCATCAGACCGAAATTCGAACCTCAACCTCCCCGGCAACCCATATTTTATGTAAATTACATTAAATATACCGATCAGTTGTTATTTACTGTAGAAGGAAATATATTAAAATAAACAAAATATTTCAAATAAATTTATGTTCTTTAAAATAAAATAAAGTGCATTGTTTCTTGGTGTTTTACGTCAATTAATTTCATATTAATAAATATTTACAGCCCATGCTTGGATGTGTACATTACTTTTTTACCGCATATCATGAAAATGAAGCAAATGAAAAGGGTTTTTTTATTCCTCGCAACGCTTTCATAAAAACATTAGGGTTTATGTGATACGAATAATGACAGCTCTTGAATGGAACGTCTGGTAAAATAGATGTTTGTAAATAAACATAGATTCAAAGTTATACGCTTTGATGAAGATAAAAACATTAAAAATTCAACTTATGCGTACCGGTATCACACTTTTAGGCGTACATTTTGACTCTTTGTATTAAAATTTAAAGTGCAGTGACTATGATAGTATCCATTACCGATTATGGTAAATATTCTATGAATTATTTGAATTTTTAATAATAGAGCATTTCAAATAATTATTCGAAAATGTCTAATGGTTTAATTGTTGAAACAGTAAAAACTATTTTAGTTAATTCTTATATTTTAAAATTTAAATAATAAGGCTTTTATCATAAAATGCTTTATAATAATGTTTAATTATAGAAGGAACATCAATTTCTATAAATCGGGAAAATGGCAGCCGACCCCCACGTTGACAGTGAACAGATGTGTCAACGGAGGTGCCAAAGACGAAAACATACGGTAAACATAATTAGAGAAAACATTACTATAAATATAAATAGCATAAAAACTTACTCGGATTAAATGAAAACCATCCGAATTCTCTTTCTTGAACTCTTCAATCGATTTGGTCACTTTTATCCCCTCTTCAGAAATCATTGTTGTAACATTTTAAAATAATTGTTCCCTTTTTTTTGTTAGCACTCTCACTCTTTATTTACAAACACAAAAATTATTACGAGAAAAGGAAACAAAAAATAACACGGAAGCGATTAAAAGATGACTCCGGCACTTGACACTAAATATACACAAGACACAAGAACCGCTATTTTCCACATTACTCCCATCACGAACACGTTCGGCCGCAAGCTGTTCAAAAGTAAACAAAACAGCCGCGACTGTATTGCCCCGCCACTACCTGTATACCTAGAGTACTGCGCGTGCGCGCGAGCTTCAATCGTCACGACCCAGCGTACAAGTAGCCTTGGAATCTTCTTGTATGTCTACACCAGTAAGGTAAAAGGGTATGTTCACATAAGTGGGGCAAGGTGCATTCACGATTCGTGTCTTATCTCTTTTATTTTGAAAATATATTTATATGTAAATGTATATGTAGGGGCCCAACGCACCAGTAGCGCTTTGAAAATTGAGGGGAGATGGGGGGCGGGGGGGGGG
>CABFVX010003475.1:11428-21446 GCA_902151425.1 Timema shepardi | reverse complement strand
TTTTTGGTAACCAAAACAAAGGGGGGGGGGGGGACCTAGTATCCTCACCCGTCAAATATCTAGAAAATATTTAGTGGCTCTCATCTGGAATTTTTTGGGAAATTGAACTCTTATATAGGCTATTTGGACGGGCCTACCCCCAATAATCCTTTTGAAATTCAAATGCCCCAAGGAGCTATTTTAAGTGTTTCTCCCCCTTTCAAAATTAAACTACTTCAAACGGTATTTAGAGAAGTTCTCCCCAATAACTTTTTTTAAATTTGCCTGCTCTTAAGCTATTGAGAATATCCTCCTTTGGAAAAAAACTTAATTGTCTATTTCTAGAAGCTATTTTGAATGATATTCTCCTGGGGAATGCTTGAAAACTAGATTTTTCTAGAAAATATTTAAAAATCTTCTCAGGATTAAAAAAAATATCTGAATCTCTCTTGAAGCTATTTAGAATAGTCTATGCCTAGAAAGCTTATTATAGAATATATTTGAAGTGTTATTCCCCCTGCTAATTGTTGAAGATTGGATGACACTAAAAACATCAACAGTTTCCAACCTATGGATGTGTCAGTTTATTAAAATGACTCCATCTTCCTCAATTCTTTCACCATTCTTCTCCTTTAACTTGCACACTTTGTTATCTTTTCCTACATTCTACATCTCATTTTCTTTTCCATCCTCATTACATGCTCATACCATCTCAGTCTTGCTTACTCTACTATCTCATGTACTACCTGTACCCCCATTCTTGCCTAATCTTGTTTCTCCTTGAGACAGCTAATATGCTCCTCACAAACTTCATGCCCATGGCCTACCCTTTCCTAAGCTCTTACATTCGATGTCCATGTTTGGTGCATTTGTGATAATGGGTACAAAGTATGACCTATACAGCACTTCTCTCGGCTATAGCTGGTCTCTTACACACCTTTAGATAAACTCCTCCTGCTGTCCATCTACTAGATCCTCTCTACTCCTAGGTTATTTTACACATATCCATAATTTACGACAGAACAATCACTACCTACTGGTGTCACCCAGCTGTGGGATCAAATGCCATAATTCTAGGTCCTGTGGCAGGGGAGAGGGGGAGCTGTAAGGATCAATTTTCTTCAAGAGGCAGCCATTACCTCTTTGTTCAATGGCAGCATTATAAAGTTTTATTTTCATTGTAAAAAACCATATTGTGTTTGTTCCTTTTATATGTTTTCCATCCACTTTTCTTGTACCTTCTCCCAAATATAAAACATACTTCTAAATGAAAAGACAATGGTTTATACCAGTTTAAAAGTTCCATCCATAAATGGAGATTAAAAATAGTTTGTTTTTTTCAAGCTTCCAATGAAAAGGGAAATAAAAACAAAGGAAATTGCTTAAATGAAGATTTTAATCGAGATTAGTTGAACAAATTACTCTTCACAAAACAAACCTAAAGTTCACAAAATAACTGTCAGTTATTTATTGTAACCATGAAGAAACAGAAGGAACCACTAATGTATAGGAGGTACAAAAACAGTACTGTAGTTTCATTATGTTTAACAACTCATAATTATATACAGTTCCTGGGAAATTATGTACCCCAACCATGCACAAAAGTACAGTTAAACACTTAATGTAAAAAAAATAATCAAGGGATATGTGTGTGTTTGGGGTAGTTTTGGGGAAAAAAACAAAAAAAAAAAACTATACTTTTCAGAACCAGGTGGAAAATCGTATACATTAAGAAAAAGCTATATAAATTAAAAGTGGTTAGTTTTAAAACTTTTCAAACATTTTGAATATACAGACAGCTGCATGTGGTTAAAAATAAAGTTTGAATGAACAAACTCTTCAGGTGACCAGTGTTTTATTATAAATGAGTTAATTTTAAGGATGTGCAAGACTAAAAAACATCTTGAAAATTCAAAAGAAAGAGAAAAAAATCTCATTCTTGTCTTGTAAGTTAATTAATAATTTGTTAATTTCTAATAATACTGTAAAGGCCCAAAAACAGGCCTCATTGAGAAATGTATTAGTCGTACAAAGTGTTTCTCAATATAGCATTGAAATTATAAACTGTTAGTGAGTTATATCTTAAGCGTTTGAACGAACTCTTAAGACAATCCAAAGCAAGCAAGCACCAGGTCAAATGCCAAAAAGTAGCTTTAGCACTCCATATATTTACCCTATTAAACATAATTTACATTTGACTACTTTCAAAGGTGGTCTTATAATCACATTCTCACCTTGATATAGTCTCGAATTTATAAAGTGGTTCTCACACATCCCTGGTTAATTCATTTCATTTTTAAAAAAATGATATTTTTATTAATGAATCAGTGAAGTAGTGTATTTGCTGAATATACAGTTTCATTTCAGATTTGAAACATAGACAACAGTATCAGTAATTGCAAATAAGAAGAGTCGATACTTTAGAAGCGGTTGCGGGCCTCCTTCCCGTAGTGTCTCTTGAGATACGTGAGCTGGGCCTGACTCTCTAATTGTGACAGTTCTTTCACAACAGGGGCCATTTGAGCTACATGGTTCTCATAATTTGAACCTGTAAAACAATCATGAAACATGTAAACATCTTGGTGCTGTGGACTTAATACACCCAAAACAAGTTGTGATAAGAGTAAATTAATTTATCATTAAAAATTATTTGCATAAATTTGTATAAAGGATGACCTGGCGGTCTGGGGGTAAGATGTCAGACTTCTGTGATGGGAAGCCGGGGTTCAATCCTTGGTCTCAGCACAGATTTATCTGATTGCCAAACCGTTCCTTCACCACTGACAAGACGTGTATTAATCACAACTTGTGAATGTGGGGAATGCAAGGCCTCCACCATGGTTCGGATCCAACGTTGAACTGTAGGTCCTCCATTTCATCTCACAATCACCCTACCATTACACATTAGTGTAAGTGGTTGCGCTCCTTTTGGCAGCTTGAGTCATTCAACACTAGAATCGCTGTGGTTAGTCCTATCATCACCCAGCAGTGACACTAACGAAGCCCAGTGTTGAAGGACTCATGCTGGCAAAATGAGCAGAGCAAAACCCCTGTAAGGTTGAGAGTCTGTTTCTTACTTGTCTTTGGCCAAGTGTCACTAGCAAGGTTTTGGAAAAGCACCCATTTTTGTCAGTTATTCGTTACGACTTTGTGGCTGAGCACTTCTTTATCCAGTGGTAGCAGTTAAAAGTGTGATTTTATAACTTATTTAACTGTGTAAGTTATGTTTTGTCCTATTACTATTTGCTTAGCCTTCTTGCATACATAAAATCATTAAATATTTGTAGTTGAAACTGTAACTTTTTAAATTTAAGTTGAATAAGGATATATAAAGAAAAATAGCATAAAACCACACTATAATGTTATGTCTAGTTTACTGATAAGTTTATTCCTAAGTTTATTAAATATGCAATTTTTTAAATGTCAAGACTTTTCAAGTACTTTTTTTTTACTAAACAGCTATTCTTCTGTTATTTAAATAGCTGAAATAATCACCAATTTTCTTGACACTAAATAAATATCTCACCAGCATTCTGTTTCTTCTGCCCATAGATCACCTTTCCATCAAAATGATCCATGGGAACTTTCAGGTCAGGCTCCACTTGCTGGATGGTTACATTCAGGTGATCCTCGATTTCTGCCAGGTACTGACAACAATAAACATTCATATATATCTTCCTAAGATATTAAAAACTGCATACTTTTCAATTTTAGTAGTAGGGAGATTATCAATGGTTCTGTTATAAATTACTTTCACTAAACCTACATTTAAAATATGGCTAGTGAATTATAATATTTAGTGAGACGAGGGTAGCAGGGAGAGGTTTTCTATAGATGTGTAAGAGACCTACTATGGAAAAGAGAAGTGTCCCTTAAGTGTAAGGAAGTGCTGTATAGAGTATGTAACGTATGCAGCGGAAACTTTGATTTTGGATAAAAGAGGAATAAGGAAAGTGGAGGCCATAGGTACAAAGTTTTTGAGTAGCATGCTAGCTGTCACCAGAAGAAATAGGATTAGGAATGAAGATGTAAGGTCAAGAGTTGGGGTACATGAGATAGTAGAGGAAGCAAGGATGAGATGGTATGAACACGTAATGAGGATGGAAGGAAGGAACCGATAGCAGCAAGTGTGCAAGTAAGAGGGGGAAAGTGGAAGAGAGTGCAGGCGGAATAATGGAAGAAGGGCAGAGGGGGATGGAGGTGCTTCACTAAGCAGACCCGGCCACATTCTGAGTAAAATCTATATTAAAGGACCAAAGAGAGACAGGTAGCAACCGTGAAATATGTTTTTACAAACTTTTACTTAGCACATTAAAAGGAATAACAAAATATTTTTAGAGTTCATATTAGCATTTTAAAATGTATTTTATCCAGGCGAAATAAAACAAAATTAGACCTTTTTCACAAAAATGACTACATCAACTCTAATACGCAAATATTGGTCAATTAGATTGATTTTAATAAGAATTAACGATATAAAATAGGGGTGTGCGGAGCTTTGAGACTTTGACTTGGCTTCAATACAAACACCAGCTTTGAGACTTTGACTTGGCTTCAATACAAACACCAGCTTTGAGACTTTGACTTGGCTTCAATACAAACACCAGCTTTGACTTTGCTTCGGAACAAATTCTGGCTTTGAAGCTTCGCCAATAAAAAATATTGACAACTAACATACTCAATTTATTTTCAATTACAGCCATTCTGAGCTGTTTTGTACATTACAACTTACTATTCGTATGGAAAAAATCTGAGGTAGTTGAAATGCATGTTGTAATAATAACTTGATTTGTCAGATTAACGCAAAATATTACAAACAACTTGCAATAACACATTTTCCAAGTAATTTTAATGCATAAAGTTCTATAAATAGCCATAATATATCATTTTGTGTTTTGTTGTGAACTTTGAGGCCTACAATTGTCTAGTAAGTGTGTGGGCTTTACCCTTCTATTCTCAACATTGTTTGATTTAATAAAGCTGCTTGACACCATTTTTCCTTTGTTTAATTCCTATTTTCTGTAATTTCTTTGGATTTAAGATATAGAAACTCCTCATTCATACATATATGATAGTCAAGTTGATGTCAACATGTCTGCACAAGGACCCGACGTCTGAGACTCAAATACAAAATTTACACTGCCTAACTCACATTGGGCTCATTGTACCAAATACAGCATCCTCCCTGGTCTATGAGCTTAGTGTTCCAGCAGTTGCGGCCCCGTGAAGAGCACCATTCCCCATGGTACCACACTTTCTCTGGCACGGTTGACACCAGCGAAATGGCTAGCCCCATTCTTTCTGCCCGACCCACACGACCGATACGATGTACATAGTTAGACTTCTCATCTGGTAAAGTCATGTTGATCACTGGAACACAGAAAGAAAGCTAGTAAATGGAGAGTATGAAAAACCAAAATAAAATCTCAGATCCAACCATCTCAAATCAGTGCGCGTTCTGCAGCCAGAAGAAATCGGACAACTTCAATGACCGTTGTGAGGAACTTAAAAATAGCCTGTTATTGTAAAGTGTGTGTGTATTGATGTATTGGATTGTGCCAAGACACAAAATTATAATTTAAAAACACCCATCAGGAGAATTATCTAAAATTTATGTTTATCAACTAGAAAATAAAATATGTTGATAATCAGCTGTTTTAAGTTAGTGTTGCAATGCATCATGGATCAACAAACAATGGGTGACCTGGCAGTCTAGGGGTAAGGTGTCAGACTTATGTGTTGGGGGTCCGACGTTTAATCCTCGGTCCCGGCACAGATTTATCTGATTACCAAAGCCTTCCTTCACCTCTGACAAGACGTGTATTAATCACAATTTGTGAATGTGGGGAATGTAAAGTCTCCATCGTAGTTCAGATCCCACGTTAAACTGTAGGTCCTCCATTTTATCTCACCATCACCCTACCATTACACATTAGCGTAAGTGCGTATAGCCCTAGCGGGTAGTAAATGCGGTGCTAATAACAATAATAACATAGAGCAAGTGAATTGCTGCACCACTCAAGCAGATTCTGCTTCCTATTTTCGATGAACGTGTGAATCAAGCTTAATGGTTAACAATAAAAGATAAACTCACTGAATGGCAGGCCAGTTATATCGAGACCCCTTGCCGCCACATCTGTGCAGATTAGGTACTTGGCCTCCTGCCTCTTGAACTTCTCCAGATTGGCCTTCCTCTCTTGGGGCTTGCGGTCACCATGCAGGCATATGCACGAGTACGGGCCATCACGGCCATTTCCACCTACACCCACACGTTTACAAACAATAAGGGGGATAGGAGAAAGCAGAGCACACACACACACACACAACTAAACAAATACAGTAAAACCCTGTTAAACTGAACACCGGTAGTGCAAAAATCCTGATAATCCTAATACTATTTTTTGAAAATGGGGTGGGAGGGAAATATTGTGTCAAATTAAAAAAAAAAAATTGGTTAACAAACTCAAAGTTTAAAGAAAATAGCAAGAAACAGTGCTTAATATTTACATGTATTCAAGACTGTGTTTTCCTGTAAATGTAAAACTATAATACATGTTATACACCAGTTAAATGAAGGTAAATGTTATAAAACTCATTCAACAGTAATTTAAAATTTGTGAAAATATTTTTTGCAGACCTTTCTGTATTCTCCCGCTTGATTCGAATTTTCACTATTCGGAACAAGCTTCAATCCAAATTAGTTTGGATTAATCGAAGTTCTGCTGTGTATTTAATATAATTCCATATTTCTGGTTTAAGGGTTAGCATAAAACCTATGAATCATTTCAAAATGGCACTACTCATGTTCATAATTCAGGGTGCACGGCCAAACTCTATTTTAAAATGCTTAGACTCTTGCAGATTTTCCAAAGCCAATTTTTTTCCCCAGCCATTATATGTATATAAATACTCTTTCAGCCACCAGTCCTGTATCCATTCTTTTTATGTTGCCAAACCACTTTAAACGTGATTTCATTTTTTTTTTTATATATATGATATTTGTTTCAAAGCCAAGTCAAAGTTTCAAAGCTTTACACTTAAAATAAAAGTTGATTTGCTAACATTTTTGACCAAAAATAAATACTCTTTTACATACATTTATATTGAAAGCCAATCATTTTATCTGCCCCAAATCAAGATCTCTAATCATAAGCCATCAATACTCACCCAATTGGTTGAGGTAGCGTTCCAGGTTGTCACAGTCCAACTTGGTGCGACAGAAAATGATAGCTCTGTCCATCTTGTGCTCATTGATAGCTCTCACACAGTAGTCCCCCTTCAACATTTTCACAGCTTCTGACAAAGTCTCTAAAACAGTGATCAACCAATTAGGAAGATTATCTCATATAGGAGAGTAGGCTGGAGTGGAGGAAGATAAGTGGTGGGGGGAGAGGAGTAAATGGAGAGGCTTATGTTCAAGACAGACCTCAGTGGTGGTGGTAATGATCTCAACGATAACTTTTTTAAAAATTAATGTAAGCCTTCAAATATATAAATAATATGATGGAATTGTAGAAAAATGAAGCACAAATTAACACATGTTTGTGAACATGTGTTAGTGTATTTTTTGTTTCGTTTTTATACAATTCTATCAAATTTAGTTTATTAGAAATGATATTTTGCTTAATGCTTTTTATTCCATACATATTATTAACAGTGTGCATCACATGCCCATCAACTCTGTGATATAGTCGGCTAGAAATCGTAAATTTACACAAACACTATTGCACGTGGATCATTTCTGATTAGACATTAAAAATGAGGTGGCCCAATGGCTAGATAATTTTATAATAAAGGAAAGTGATAAAACTAAAGAAAAAGGAAAAATAAACTATTAAGAGTAAATTTGATGAAGAAAGCCCACCTAGGGAAAGAGGAAAAATGTGGGAAGAGTCCAATGCACAAAGGTGACATCTTCTTCCTTTCCTTTCTTCTGTCTTCTATAGTAGAAGTAGTCACACACACATTTTAACACAAATATCATTATATTTCGGCATATAAAGGCAACAATGCCGAAATATAATGATATTTGTGTTAAAATGTGTGTGTGACTACTTCTACTATAGAAGACAGGAGAAAGGAAGAAGATGTCACCATTGTGCATTGGACTCTTCCCACATTTTTCCTCTTTCCCTAGGTGGGCTTTCTTCATCAAATTTACTCTTAATAGTTTATTTTTCCTTTTTCTTTAGTTTTATCACTTTCCTTTATTATAAAATGATTAGACATTAAAGGAGATAAAGTTGATATAAGTTCCTAATACTAAACATTTTTGAAATATTAAATTATATTTGGAAAGAAACTGTATTGAAAAGGCGGTTTTTGACCATTTTAGAATGGCTTCACAACTAAGCACTGTGCAAAAAATTTTCATTCTGTCATAAAAGAGACAAACTGTAGTTATTATAACAAGAAACTTTGTCACTTTGTCCTCCATCATCACCGAGGAAAATTTCGAATAATCATTCAAACACGAATGCACGTCACACATTTCTGTCATATCGTAGGTGTTTTCTTTTCCCTTTTACTTCCATACCTTGCACAAGCCGGGAGCTGAGTTGGGACTACTATGATGAACGCTCTTAATGTACTAGTCTTGCCATGAAATTAGGAAAAAATACTCTCTCTAATTTTCGATCTTCTTCTCAAAAATTCCTAGTTTTGACTAATTTTATTCAATCTAAGGATATAATTTCATAGCAAAGAGAGTCCCTCAATATTTCCTTTTGTCTAGTTAAAAAAACAAATAATTGTAAAATGATATTAGATTTATTTAAAAATCTAAATTTGTGTGATTATAAATGTTTTCCAATAATCGAAATTGAGAAAAAAGGGAGTTGTGACATCTCTTTAAGAAGGTATATATATACCTGCAGTGTTGTTTCCAGGCCGGACATTGTCCTTGGCATGCACCCCATCTGTCTGGATGTGCTTACGCAAGTTATGCCAGCTGGTGTCCTTCTGGGGGTCTACCATCACCACCACATGGTGGACCGTCTCTGGTACCGCATCCTCCCCCTTCAGGTCCACCCATGTTGGGAAGTGCATCAAACGCTCCTGATACACACACACACACACACACACGAGTCTAGGTTAAATGTTTGTGACAGTGCTAATTGTAATTAAAATATTTTCAAATCAAATGGTGAGACTTTAATTTAAAACTGCAATTTCAAATAATGAATCATATTTTAGTGAGTGAACAGGAAAAAATATATAAATGTTAAAATTACACTTTTCATTAGAGCTGAGATACGGCAATCGCCTTGATGCCAATGTTATGCAATTGATATTTATCATGTTATATTTTCATTAAATTTATATATCTTATTTATATTTAACTAAAATGGTTAAATACCACTGCGTTAGGCAAAACTTGAACCAACATATGCACTTAACAATGCCTTACCGCCATCTTCTTGACCTCAAAGGCATGCAGAGTGGCTGAACAGACAATCATCTGAAGCCTGCGCCCATCGGAGGTGATTTTGGGTATCTGTCGGTGAAGCCGGTCAATGAGCTCGGTGTACCCCTGCTTGAGAAGCCCATCAGCTTCGTCCAGCACAAAAAACCGGCACTGGGTGAGAGAGAGGTGGCCCGCTGAGATTAGGTCCTCCATACGACCTGGCGTGCCAACTACAATGTCAACCTGCAAACATAGAGACCCTGATTTGTGGTAAATAATACAATTGTATTTTGTTAAAGAAAAATCGCCAAATAAAAGGTTAGTATCCTGATTTGTAGTAAATAAAGTTATTGTATTTCATTAAATAAGCTTCTATTTTGATATATAAAATTTAAAAAAAACAGTATAGGGGGACAGGGGCTGAAAGTTATAACAAATAAACTTTAATATATATTGTTATGAATATAAAAATTACAGCTAAAATGTTTTATGTTTAAAAATGAGGTAGCCCAAAGGCTAGATAATTTTATAATAAAGGAAATTGATAAAACTAAATAAAAAGGGAAAATAAACTACTAAGAGTAAATTTGATGAAGAAAACCCATCTAGGGAAAGAGAGAAAATATGGGAAGA
>CABFVX010003474.1:44035-73990 GCA_902151425.1 Timema shepardi | reverse complement strand
TTTCCACTCTTCCTCCACGCAAATGCGGGTTCACTTCCTCTAATTCAACCTTCCCAATTCCTAATTCATTAGAGTAATTAGTACTTAAAGCGTATAACCCGAATGGGTAGTAAGACACGGTGCTAAAAAAAACACTTGTAGGCTATCAAGGGGTCGTGATGAGCAAAAAAAAAAAAAGACAAAAATTGTGGCCAAACCTTGAACAAAATTGGAAACCACTGAATTAAATAAAGTAACTTTGTTAATCCGAACTAAATGGGACCAAAACTTAATATAACTAGCGAAAATTCGGATTAAATGAGAGAATACAGGGACACGGTATTTTCACCAATTTTAATGATATTTTCATTTATTTAACTGACGCAGGTGATAACACGTAGGCCTAATATGTTTTTAAGATTTTACATCCATTACTGTTTCCAGTCTTTGACCCGGGTCAGTTCTTTATCCAAGCCATATATTTTCCACTACCGACTTGCTTGGCCTGGCGTAGCTTAAAATGCCTTACAATCAAACTTAAAACTAGGACAGGTACAACTTCCAGTCCCCAGACGTTAATTCATTACTGTGAAAGGGTAAACCCACATTTCACAACTGAACTTTTTTTTAAATGTTATTATCAGATATAACTGTTTCATCCCATTCTCTTTAACGTTGAGCTTGCTAACCAATAAAATATATTTAATTTGATTTATATTTTTTCCCGGTTTTCCGAAAAGTGCGTTAGGATTATCAGGTATTTAGGACTACAGGGGTTCGGTCTAGCGGCGCTTTTTCTGTAAATATATTGTTTTTTATTCACATATATTGACTTAACCTCTTGGCTTTACGAGATAAGATCTTTACAAATATTTCACGCAAGGGTTCACTCCAAAACAACATTAGTTAAAGTGTATATTTTTTAAACGTGAAAATAACCTAATTTATAAGTGTCTGTCTGTACTATTAAATCAGATTTGATTTTTATATATTTCTGATCCTATTGTTGCTATGAATATTAGAACAATATAACAAAGAAAAATAGCTTCCCCTTGGTTTTTAATCTTATTCCGCAATCGTGGTCATTGACGTTAAAACAAAGAAAATTCTTTAATATCAAGCAAGATGGCTACCATAAGACCTTTCAAACATGGAGCAAAAGATTATATTTTTTCAGTCGCTTTGAATACCGGTGTTTAATTGGTTAGAGCTTCTCCTCTCATCCTTATTGGCTGAAAAAAAAGGGTTGTCAATGCTCAATTCCATGTATAACGCATATAAATCTATATTTAAATCAACTTTATACATATGCACTATTAACTGAGTATCAATGTATTATGAGCACCATCATTGAAAGTAATAGGTTTCAAATTCTTGAGCACTATGCGCTATGCACGGATATAAACTGAACATAGACCAGCCTCTTGGTTTAGTGGCCAGCATTACTTGTTACTGATATGGAAATCCCGGGTTTAATTCTCGGTGGTACAATATGCATTTCTTCCCGGAGGTGAATTGCTCCTATGGTTGTCATGGTCTGGTTAATTAAACTTAAGTTATGTTTTAGGATTTCTACTGGGACCACATAATCATCAATTCCCTATCATCACATCATCTCATAGAGATGAAGTAACCTCACCTACATGATGTCCTAACCTCAGAAGACGGTCTCATATCCACCTGTCACTAGAAGACCAGGAATGTAGAGCCGACAAACCCTGATGGAATATGATTTTTTAAAAAAGCATAAAGGACGTACAGTAGCCCCGTGACTTCTTTGGTGCTGACTGACAGCTCACAGCTGACTTCTGACAATCAACATTTAGGTATATGCCTCAATTTTGATAGTCAGAAGTGACATCTGCTAAACACATGTTTTTGCGGATCATTTGGTTCGGCGTAGAGATACATAATTTGGTCTGGCAACTTTTCAAAGCCTTCAGATGTCAGCTGTGAGCTGTCAGTCAGCACCAAAGAAGCCATGGGGCTACTGTACGTATGAATGAGATTGCTAACTTTCTAAAATTCGAGATGAGCATTGAGGATGCATTTTATTTGTGTTCTGAAGCTGCACTCACTATTCTTACTTATTTTTATCTACGCCATTTCCTATAAAATCGTCGTGCACATGTGTTAGTGTTACCGTTGTTGACAGTGTAAGATAATTTATAAAGGAGACTAACTTAGTTTCTTAGGACACCGCATGTTCATTTTATCCCCAAGACACAGACAAAAATATATCAGATACACAGCCTCCAGTTTAAAATGAGTGAGCTTTTTTTAATGGAGTCCTTCAACACTGGGTTCTCACTAAGTGCAGTCCCAAGTAACATCATTGTCACCAAGCGAGTATCTTTAACAATTGTTTGGTTTAAAAATTGTTTTACTTGGGAGAAGACAAAAATAATTGATCTTATAGTATCAATCAATCGGCCTACTCAAAGGGTTGTAACGATTATATTTTAAACATCCATTCTGACCAATCATTAGAGATCATCAGATCATAATTCAATGTAATAACTAATAATATTAAACCTTTATTTAATTTACACTATATTTCACAGTAAATATCTACGTGGTTAATATCCTTCTGTCTCTCTCTATCGGCCACCCAGGCAAAATCTTCTCGAAGCACAAATGAGGAGAGATGATGGACGAATACATCCCGTTACTCGATTATTTTCGAGGCAAAATCTTCGGAAACAATCGTATTGGCGAGTGGAGGTGACGACATTCGCGTAGTAGTAATCGAACAGTCAGGAGCTGCGTTTGTCAAGAGATTTTTTTTTATTAATCGCCGAATCTAAAACGGGATCGTAATAATTCCATGCCGGTCGCTAAATTGGATCAATCTTGATCCAATAACATTTTAATCATCCCAGTTCCTTAAGAAGTGAAATAGCAACACGTGTGATATCAGATCACATTATTCACTTTGTTCAATACATTAATGACGCTGATTAAATAATTCATTAAATGTACGTAAGTGATTCCAATTAGAGCTTTATAATAAGTTGCATCAACCTAATCAGTATAATACCAACACGCAAGGGTGGTGACAAAATTATATAATGAACTATCTATGTCATTAGAAATGTGTCGCCCTCCACGGGACATGAATTGTGAGAATGTCATAACAGGGTTTAGGTAGTGGCCCCATTCCTTCTCATAAACGAATCCCTTCCAAACGAGCTTACTCAGACTCTATGTTAGCCCCCTTAATTGTCTGAAAAACGTTTGTTAATTGAAAAGGGGGTGATGTGGTGGGGGCCTTAGGAGTCCTAGGATTTCTTAAAACCAAAGTCCCTACGTCATTCGTTCTGCTAGCTAAAACCAGCAAAACAAATAAACAAAAGACTTGCACTGGTCCAGCTGTCCACCTGTTAATTATTGTCCGTAAGTTAATCAAACTCTCAACACGTGGACCTAATGACCAAAGTATTTCCGTCCTCCCCTCTTCGATTGTATTTCTGTCGAAGCACCCGTAAGGTTGAAATTGTTTGACTGTTTCTGTATTGCAGCCATAACTTTTACCTTCGTTCTCCTAGTTTACAGTTGAAGAGGATTGCTTTTATAGTGGCCATATTTCTGATAGACAATAAACATTAGTAACTTTTATTAACATTGCTTTGAAGAACTAAACTAAGACAGTTTTACACCCTTGTTTCTATCCCCACCCCATTTTTATCCAACTTCTTCCCAACTCGTCGNTACCCCCCCCCCCACCCTAACAAAGAAGTGCGTTGGCAAAGTAAACGTCACCACAAAATAAACCCCCAGTAAAAATTGTTTATTTCCTCGTGTTTATTATTTTGTTTAGTTTACATTTTGGGAATCTTTGCTCGAACGCTTTTTTGATTGTTTTCTGTTTGCTAAATTAGAATTTGGCGTTGTGCCTTTAATTTTACAGGAATTTAAAACACACAAAGGCTTTTAGCTATTGGGACATATTGATAGATTCCAAAATAACAAAAAAAAAAGTTTACGATAATTTAATAAATGTCTTAAACTTGGATTTAAAAAAGGATTTATTTACCGTACTTTGCTCCAATATATATGTAAAATGTACAGTAGATTACGTACTATCAATTTTAATAGACCAAAAAAATAATTATAGAGAGGCTAAACCATCGTAAAATAATATTTTTTATTATTTTGAGCAATTATGATATTAAATATATACATATATATATATATANTATGTTATATATATATATATAACATATTATTTTACGAGGGTTTAGCCTATCTATAGTTATTTTTTTGGTCTATTAAAATTGATAGTACGTAATCTATTGTACATTTTATATTATATATATATGTATATATACATATATATAAAGTGGGGCAAAGTAGCCAATACGAGCTGATAACTTTGCTCCACTATAGAAAACTTATATAATATTGTATTAAAAACTATTGAGGGGAAATGTTATACATGCAAAAATAATCCTTAAAAATTCTGCAGTGAATAAATTTTATTTTTATACAAAAATCTTAATCGAAGTTAGAAAAATAATTCACAACACCACTAAAGTTAAGAAGAAATATTTTACATTAATTAAATAAGATTGAAAAAAAGTAGAAATTAGAAAGAAAGAAAAAATACAGAAAACAATAATATAGCGTAAGATTATTGTAAAAAAGTATTTATAACAATTAATTTACGTACAGTCATCTACAGATTGTAGTTCAGGTACTACAAAAAAATCTTCTCTGTTATTAATTCTCATTGTCAACTTGGCATTCTGATTTGTTTCTGAATGTATCAAGGTCTTCATCAGATGAATCTCGGAGTAACACACCATCTGCCATTTCCTCTTCACTTGAAGGAGTTTCTGATCGTACAGGTTTCACACGTTTCTTTTGTTTCCCAATATTATTATTATTATTATTATTATTATTATTATTATTATTATTATTATTATTAGCACCGCGTCTTACTACCCGTTCGGGTTATACGCACTTACGCTAATGTGTAATGGTAGGGTGATTGTGAGATGAAAAGGAGGACCTACAGTTTAACGTGGAATCCGAACCACGGGGGAGGCCTGGCACTCCCCACATTTACAAGATGTCTTGTCAGAGGTGAAGGAAGGGTTTGGTAATCAGATAAGTCTTTGCCGCGACCGAGGATTGAACCCCGGCCGCCAGCACAGAAGTCTGACACCTTACCCCTAGACCGCCAGGTAGATAAATTGTCAGAAATTACCACTTTTTTTCTAACTACGATGTGGAGCAAAGTAGCCATCAAAAGGTTGAAAACATAACCTCAAATTAAAATTCGATAATAATAACAAAAAAAATATGTTTTTTTATATAAAACTGTTAATTAGTTTTGTAATCAGCACATATTACTTGATAATAAAAAAATACACTTACCTTTTGTATCTTATTTTAAAATACTGAAATCAACAACTATTCCCCGCAAACGAATTTTATTTCCGAACACGCAATAAGATAACACTCACGTTGGTGAAACTCAACGCATTAGATGGGCATCATTGGCAATTCACAACAAAGGAGGTACTGCCTGATTTTTTCTTTTTGAAACAATATCACCCCCCTTCCTTCCCCCCCCCCCTCACCACCAGGGGCAAAGTAACCTCACTTTATGGTACCTAGAATGTATGCACTATTTATTGAGCATTATACATATCGCGGTTTCATGCATATTTATTTTAATTGGTTTGGTTTCAAATTTTATTTCAGCGTTAGCCTGAATTTCAGAGTTAAAATATCAATTTATATGTCCTAAGTAATATTATTACGAATGCATTTTATGAATTTTAGTCTAGATTATTATTTTAGAAGATTATTTATCCCTAATTCCCTATAATTTAATGTGTTATATGTATTATTTTCTGTACCACCCCATTTTTGTTATTATTATTATTATTATTAGTTGTTCTGTCTTACGACAGGTCCATCCCTTTTGTCAGTAAACTTAGACCGCCAATTCACCCTGTCCTATGCCTCCTTCAGCTCCCAGAATTTTCTTCTTTCCTCCTATTTATCCAATCTTTGAATCCTCCTCCTTCCTAAGCTTCTCTTTCCCTCAACCTTTCCTCCTATGGCATCGTGTAGAAGACACTTCCTCCTAAGAATGTGTCCGATCCAGTTGTTTACTTTGCACCGAAGAATCACTTCCAAATTGTTCTCTTCTCACCCACTCTTTTTTCATTTGTCAGCCTGCCTGTAAATTTCATCTTCTCAAGTCTTCTCCAACACCACATTTTAAAGCACCCCAAGTATTTCTTTTTACAAATTCATGGCGGAATAATAATAATAATAATTTAGCATCGCGTCTTACTAACCGTTCGGGTTATACGCTTTAAGTACTAATTACGCTAATTGATTAGGAATTGGGAAGGTTGAATTAGAGGAAGTGAACCCGCATTTATGTGGAGGGAGAGTGGAAAACCATTTAGGAAAAACCACCCCCAATTCACCCGACCGAGATTCGAACCTCGATCTCCCCGTCCTCAGCAGTCGAGCTTAACACGACAAGCGCGTTAGCCAACTACGCCACCGAGGCGGGTCTGTAGGAATATCATTTTAATATCTTTTACACAAATACTTCATCAGAATCTCATCTGAAAAGACGTGTTTGTTTTTAAAACAGCTTAAGTTAATATCATCATCGTGATCATTTTCTACTTCGATTCTGCATTTTATTTGGACAATACTTGACAAACATACTATGGCCATTTTACGCTCAGTTTCAGTGATGTAAGTTACTGTTAACAATACTAAAAATAAATAAACTACGATAGCTAATTTAAACGACTTCCAGCTGTGGCCGTCTGTTTATTGAGTGTCAATCGGCGCGGAGTCCACAAATATTTATTATTCACCTATCCTATAACTGGTAGTTGTGCCATTTTCACTCTGAATTAGTCTACCTCAAATGTCTAGGGCGGCGCCTTGCATCCAGTTTTTTAACCGGTTCTTTCTTACTTTCTGTTATTATTTTTTTTCTACCAAAGAAGGCAAGCACAGAAGGGAATGGTAGACCCTGTTTGCCCCGGGGGATCTGATTGGCCTTTAGTGGTCACGCTAACCCTTAGCCAACAGCGAACTTGACCAATAACGAAGCAAACATTGAAAAAAAAATCTATATTTTTTTGTGTGTATTTGCCCTCTTTTTTTTCTTATTAAATGAAATATTTTTACCTACAAAGAAATACATAGTCATAAAAAGCATTATCAATCTTTAAGACGTTTTATGGATGTTACTTTTTTTTTTCAAACTATAGAATCACGAATATAATTTTCTATTTAATCACTACTGGTACAAGATTATAAAATTCAATGTTATCTGAAAATAAAGAAAATAAAAAATAATAGTGAACCATAGCTTGTAATTAATTTAGTTGATGCTTCTAGAAACTCTTAAGCACTCATACGAGAGTTGTAATTAGTTTAAATTAAATCAATATTTTTGACCGCCAATTGTGTGGAAATAATAAATATAATTTATGATTATTTACTTCTGCCAAATACGATCTAATTATTCTCATGGAATTTAATTTGAAATTTATAAATAAGAGACTTATATATAAGAACTTTTTGATTTTCATAATATATTCTTTTTTTCGTATTTTTAAGCGGTAGAGGTCTATTAGTAGTATTTATCATGTTAGAAGAAAATGATCAAGGGAAATAGATTATTTTTATCAACTATCTCAATCACATTTATTATATATATCATTTATATAATAATAATAAGATTTAATTATACTAAATTAATTGTTGATAAATAAATTAGATAACTCGATAGTAATGAAATAAATTTACTTTTAATAACATGCTATAATTTATCTATTAATATAATTACCATAGTATTAACTTTTGTTAATATAGTTGTTGTATTAATTGCTATTAGTAAAATTACTCATGTTCAAATAGGAGCTCTACGATCATAAAACTAATGAATAAACCCTCACGAATTAATAATACTCTTTTTATAGGTAATAGGTAACATAGTTTTGAGATTCTCATCACTATTATAAAAGGCTTTAGGCCTATAGGCCTACACTCCAATATAACAAATGGGCCATATTACTCTTGGTCATTACTATAAGATGTTTATTTATATATGCTACTGGTAATGTGCTGGATGGGATGAATATGTAGTCACCGTTGATTCTACAAAGCTACTTCACTTGGGGTATGTGAAAAATGTGTTTACTATTTCACATCCTAGCCGGACATTTTACAAAATCACTTGTGAGCTCACAAAATTACCATCAACCACCAGGGAATGTTAATAAGTCACGTCAATATTAGGTTTGGTTAGGTTAGTTTAGGCAAGTTAGGTTAGCTTAGACAAGGTTAGACTAGTCTAGATTAGCTTGGGTTAGGTTAGACTAGGTTAATTTGGGTTAGTTTGGATTTATGTTCTATATTTTTATCCACATACACTGGATATTTTATAAAAAGAAATTTATAAAATCACTGGTAAATTTATATAAATCTTATTTTTTGTTAAATAAACCATCGCTTTCGGTGATTCTATATATTCAGCGCTTATTAGACAAAATAATGAATTCAGCACATTCACAATAACATATATATATATTTTTTTTACAGAAACATGTTTATACATTAAAATTTGGTTGGGGTACGAGTTTAAATTAATGTTTCCAATCTTGAGCCACTTTAAAGGAAAAATATTATTATTATTATTATTATTATTAGCACCGCGTCTTACTACCCGTTCGGGTTATACGCACTTACGCTAATGTGTAATGGTAGGGTGATTGTGAGATGAAATGAAGGACCTACAGTTTAACGTGGAATCCGAACCACGGTGGAGGCCTGGCATTCCTCACATTCACAAGATGTCTTGTCAGAGGTGAAGGAAGGGTTTGGTAATCAGATAAATCTGTGCCGGGACCGAGGATTGAACCCCGGCCGCCAGCACAGAAGTCTGACACCTTACCCCCTAGACCGCCAGGTCACCTACGATTTAATAAATTTGATTATTTTATTTGTTTGGATATTTTTACTTGTATTACCTTTTCTTTTATCACCGCGTCTTACTACCCGTTCGGATTATAAGCTTATTTACTAATTACTTTAATGGTCATAGGAATTAGAAAGGTTATATTTATAGGAAATGTACCCACATTTGTGTGAAGGGAGAGTGTAAAACAATTTTTTGGAAAACCACACTCAGTACAGCCGACCGAGATTCGAACCTCAATCTCCCCATCATTGGCAGTCTAGTCTACTGCGAGAATAGCGCCGTAGACCATGAGGCCACCAAATTGGGGTTTCTCTTTGTTGTTTATGGCGTAATAAACAATACAACGAAATATCATTTTCAGTGGCACCAAGACTTAAACAAAACTTTTGTTTGTTCAATTTGAAATATTTTCACTTTAACAATAATTGTGCATTTCTAAAGATTCGTGGTTTCAAGATATCGGCTTCGATAAATACAGGATCTGACCCATCTCTGATTATTATTAACGCCATAAAAATTTAATTAATTAAGATATTAAACATGATTAAAACTCACTCAAAGTATTAATCAGTTGCTCAACAATTTTCTATAGAATAGAAACATACAGTTCGATTTTCATATGAAAAGCCTTTTGTTTTTGCGGTCAAATTGATAATATTTTATTTTTATTACTTTACACGTATTGATAATATATGTCAAAAGTGACGGCGTCAGATAATATATCTTGACGTATGAATACGTTAAAATAGATCTATTAACTTTTCTAATAGTCCCAAGAGGTCCTACCTACGAAAATTAGACTGCAGTTTCTAAACTAGAGGCATCTAAATGCACAGCGCAATCATCATCGAAATAACCTTTTCTAACACCTCTAAACTTTTTGTTTATTTATTTACTACCGTTTGGGTTGTATGCTCTAGAAACGTCACTAGATCTACTTTCCTGTATTAACACGTAGATTCATGTGATCGTCTATTGTAGAATTTGTTAATACAGTATATAGCATATTTATATTAATAATAATAATATTACTAAAACTATAAAATATTAATACATATTAATATTAGTAATATAATAATATTAATATATGAACTATTTCAAGGATAAAAGAAAACTAATAATATTATAAATATTTAATTGTGTACACCTCATATCAATGTCGAGTCATATATTAAATTTCAGTCCCATACATTAATATTACTTTACCTTAACAATAATACGCAAAAATCATAAAATAACACGTTTAATCCCTTATAACTCGTTCACTGTAATGTTTTGAAGTCAATGAATCATTATTTATAGCTTCTAATTTACATTCGATAAAATTGTGCGATGAAATCTTGATGGTCGAATTATCTTAAATTGCTTTAATAAGAATAATTCTACACATTTTTACTTAGGGTATGTTATATTTACTTCCTGAAACTTCTGAAATATTCTAATTTTAGAACCGACATAACATTTCGTCGCCAAAAAGGGTTGAAAGAGCGCTATGTTTTCTGAGACTCCTACTTATATCAATATAGACAGTGCTTCCTACAGCAATGATCGGCGGGCTAGCAGAGCGCTCAAGGGGCGGTTGCTCAAAGAGGCTTGTCACTGGTCTAATTTGTATTTTGAGCTATCTTTATGTATATTTAAGTCTGAGGGTTTTAAAACTCATTCAAGTTACTCGGAGATTACACTAATTTAATTACACAGAATATATTAAGGCGATTCACTTACATTCACCTGTAGAGAGAATGTAGGATCCAAAATGAAAATCATAATATGAAAACCTCACAAATAAATGCGAAATAAATAATAATTAAGGCTCCAGCTATTAAAACGATCTCAGCATATCAAAACATTAAAGCACTGGCCTATGAACACGTGACACAAGACCTGGTAATTTTAACTTGAAAAAATCTCAGTAAATTGTTATTAAAATGATAGGGGGGCTGCGCTAAATTTAAATATCGTATTTTATATAATAGTAGCCGGGGACTACAATTGTTGCCGATGTAAATAGTAAAGTTGTTAATAGTTTCCTCTTTTCGTAAAACGGGCTTCCTATAAAAATCAGACTATATTATTATTATTATTATTATTATTAGCACTGCATCTTACATTTAGTGTGTGCTAGAACGAGTCAACTCTTCAGCCTATTCCACACTGGACGATAATTGCCAGGTGCACGACAACCGTCGATGTTTCCCGAGTGTCTGGATACAAGGAAACATCGCCCAAGTGTCCGGCGGTAAAAGATCAAAGAATGTTGCCAATGTCTCTGTCTCCCCACTCCAATGGGAAACATCGCCCAAGTGTCCGGCGGTAAAAGATCAAAGAATGTTGCCAATGTCTCTGTCTCCCCCCTCCACTGGGAAACATCGCCCAAGTGTCCGGCGGTAAAAGATCAAAGAATGTTGCCAATATCCCGATATCCCACCTCCACTGGGAAACATCGCCCAAGTGTCCGGCGGTAAAAGATCAAAGAATGTTGCCAGTGTCTCTGTCTCCCCACTCCAATGGGAAACGTCGCCCAAGTGTCCGGCGGTAAAAGATCAAAGAATGTTGCCAGTGTCTCTGTCTCCCCACTCCACTGGGAAACATCGCCCAAGTGTCCGGCGGTAAAAGATCAAAGAATGTTGCCAATGTCCCGATCTCCCACCTCCACTGGGAAACATCGCTCGGTGTGGAACCACGCGCAAGCATCTACGGACAACTATTAAATTTAATCCAGTTGATTTCTATTCCTCGTTCTTGTTAACAAGAGTTTCCTTTTATATCTCGTTTATGATTTTCTTATTGTTACTACAAAGTCCATTACCATTTAAACTCGAAATTTGGTATTTTGCTGTAATTGTGGGTGCTACCAAACAAAATGATGCCTCTTCAAAATCTGGTTTTTTCATGCTTAAGATTTTCATTTGGATGTCCACCCATCATTCAACAATAGATCAGAAAAAAAAACAGTCACCATAATTCTCCCGTCGTCTTAAAAACTCCTTATTTGACCAACATCTTTTTCCCTTAAGGTGACATTTAATTATTATAAGAGCTGGCGAAACGCCAGCAACAATGTGGGGATCCATTGCTGAAGGAACGAGGACTGGGGAGATGGGTTTGTTCGGTGTGGACTTGTGTCCAGATACAAGTTGATGTGTGCGTGGACGAAGTTGCTGAGTCTCTGCTGGATGCTTGTATCTGGTGTACCGTAAAACTGTGAAACCCAGAGATCGTGCTACACCCAATATCATTGCTGAGGGAACTTCTTTATCTTCACTCTATCTCATTTAACTGTTGCCAAACTTCCTCGCTGTCAGTTACGTCTGGAGGTGGTGTGTTGGGGTAAGAAGGAGCTACTGGCAACCTCGACTGATCAGCGTTGCGAAACTTGTCATATTTGAGAGGAGATTGATCAAACGAAAACTATAGAATGGCAACGCTGTTTCCCAATAGAGTCACGAAGTTCCCTCATATATGATATCAAGTGTAGTCAACTCGAATCGTTCGAGTAAGTTGGTTGTATTCCAACTTTTACCCTTGAGACTAAAAAGTGGTCAGAAAATGAAACAAAAGTTTGTTAAATTACAAGTAGAATCTGAGTATTGATGGTACTTTCGCTCCATTGATTACAAGAACAATTAATGATATCAACCCCGCACATGCTTTCTCACTTCTGAACCCAAAAATGGAGCCATTTGCTTGCTACGCAAACTGGAAGGTACAGTAACTTCCATGTCACACTGTAGGAAATAACTATTTACAAAATAAAAAAAAGGATGGAGATTCCCAAAACAATAATGGCAACAGATAAATAAAATAAATATATGAAACAAAACCATCACATTTATATGTTGCAAAAAATTGATTGTACAAATACTCGCATTCCATATAAATAGCAATATTTTGTTTAAGAACGGTCATAATGTAAGTGAAGTGAAATAATATATATTGTTACAGAAACATAGTGGAAAATAAATAAATACAAAAATCACACTTCTTCAAAGCGCATTCATGAAATAAAATACACTGTTACAGAAACGCCATTAGTTCAGTTTTTATATTCTCATTTCTCAGAACTCGATTGAAAAAATATATTTGCTTATATTATTATTTATTATTATTAGGACCGCGTCTTACTACCCGTTCGGGTTATACGCACTTACGCTAATGTGTAATGGTAGGGTCATTGTGAGATGAAATGGAGGACCTACAGTTTAACGTGGAATCCGAACCACGGTGGAGGCCTGGCATTCCTCACATTCACAAGATGTCTTGTCAGAGGTGAAGGAGGGGTTTGGTAATCAATTAAATCTTTGCAGGAATATTTGCTCATAGTTTGGCTAAAAAAAATGCGTAGATATAAAATCTGTAAAAACACTTGACATTTTCTCATGTAACCTTCACTCTCACCTTAATAAATTGTTTATAAACCAATAAAAAACAACAAACGGTAACGACTTCGGTGACCGCGTGCTACTCTTCCAGTAGACTAGACTGCCGATGACGGGGAGATCGAGGTATCGAATCTCGGTTGGGTCTACTGAGTTTTTTTTTTCTTTCAAAAATTGTTTTCCGCTCACCCTCCATGAAAATTCCTCTAGTCCTTGAGGTAGGAATTTAGGGGACGCGAGAAAAGGTAAGTGATTTCACTGTGTTTATAGCAAAACGTTTTTGGTAAATAAAAAATATATATATTGCTCCAATACAACCCTAAATATACATTTTCTTCAAATGAGGACCTCAACATTTCATGAATATCGTTCGAAGGTGTTCAGGAATTTAATGAAAACTTTTTTTTCTTAATTTAAAAAGTTTGTCATCTATTATAGTCATAATTATGACAGATATTCAACTGTTGATATCACCATGTGAAGAAAATTAAACTTTATATTTGTACTGAAGCAATATTTTATTTTATTTGGCAAAAAAAAAAGTTTTGCTATAAAAAATTGCAGAAAAAAACCCTGACCTTTTATTTCGTCGCCTGCGTCCCTACGTTAAGTGGCACAAAAGGTTGGGAAAGTTTCGTCATCCCTGCTATAGGCCATACGATCACAGATGTGAAAGTCACACTTGAAATAAAGTGTACTGCTTAAAAAAAAGAAAAAAAGAACACTTACGATAAGTATAATTACAAATTACTTCCTAACGTCTCCCCCGATTCCCCCCTCCCCAATTTTCCTCCTCATATATAAATTCCCATCATAAAGTTTTTTTAAGGTGTCTAATAAGCGTCGTTTATTCAGTAGACCCTCGAGATATCCATCACAATCCTAAACCGACCAGTCAAATCGTTCAGGCACGTGACTGAAATAATTTGCAAAACTTGAAATTAAAAAAAAAAAATACAGGGAAAAGTCGTTAAAAAAGTAGTTTATGGGCGATATAATTCCTGGCGTTAAAAGCATTTTTACATCATCACGTTTGGGTGGACCTTGCACAATAAAGTGAGACTATAAAAAATATATGAATAAAAAAAAACGCTTGCCAGTAGTTGTACCTTTCGTTTTAATGTTGTGAGGTTTGATGCGTACCTTTGGACAAAGGTTTTGGTTTTTTTCACAAGCACACAACTTACAGACTATCCTAATCTAAAATAGATTCTTTATCAGAAGCCAATATTAAGAGTATGGAGACAATAAGTCCCCGGAATAAGACTTATATTCGGGACTTACTTGGTGTCCGATATCGTCCCCGATTTTGTTAAATAAATTAATACAATTTGACATTTATTTGTATCAAATAAAACTGCTTTAATTAAGTCAGTTTCTAAGAGGTGAAATTTAAAATATAGCAGAATATCATACATTTCACAGACCCGATTTAGTGACAATTTTTTTCTCATCTAATGCCGTCATGCTCATGACAGATATTCAAGAACTTTTGATATCACCATGTAAAGAAAATTAAACTCTATGTTTCTAATGGAGAATTATTTCATTTATTTTAGGCAAAAAAAATGTGTTGATATAAAAACTGCAAAAACACTGCCCTTAACTCAGGTTTCTTACATTCTTACCTTAAAGTTAGTGCCCTTAAGCCCTGCGTTGCCTGTGGCCTTTTTACTCCTAACCCAGGATTTAATTAATTTAAAAAAAATTAGCTAAACATTCCGGCTTCGAGGTGTACATGTTCGTGAACAGGGCTTACTCTAATTTTTAAAATTTCAGACCTCTGTGAGCAGTAAATATCGCGCAATGCTCACTAAAAACATAATCTTCATTTTATTAACATAGATGGTATATTTTGGAAGAAATAGGCTCCATAAAAAGGACTTTATCAATGATAAGATTTATTTTTTAATTTAGTTTGAGTAAATATTGGTCTCAGACAAAGAACAATGTGAAAGAAAATTTGCATGGAGCATTTTAAATCGAATTAGCAAAGTTATTAAAATGTTAATTTATTTTACTCGGAAAAAAATATTCGAAGGCAATGTCAATCTCATTTAGTCCTATCTGCCGTTGATGAAGAGGTTGGGGTTGGAATCCTACCCGGTGTTCTGAGGAGGTGGTTTTTCCTGACTAGTTTCCCACGATCCAGCTAAGCAAATAAAAACACATATCCTCGAAATGTTACATTTCTCAACCCTAACACACTAGCGTGATTAATATATTTACATGACTCACCTCGGTGGCGTAGTTAGCTAACGCTCTAGCTTCGTGTTGAGCTAGACCACCGAGGACGGGGAGATCGAGGTTTGAATCTCGCTATGGTGATCCGGTCATGGTTTTTCCTAAATGGTTTTCCACTCTCCCTCCACGCAAATGTGGGCTCACTT
Organism: Timema shepardi; assembly: GCA_902151425.1. Taxonomy (NCBI): domain Eukaryota; kingdom Metazoa; phylum Arthropoda; class Insecta; order Phasmatodea; family Timematidae; genus Timema; species Timema shepardi. Next base: position 58,268 of record CABFVX010003474.1, on the reverse strand, counting down.
CTTCCATATTCAACCCTCCCTATTCCTAGCCCATCAGCGTTATTAGTAATTAAGCGTATAACTCTAACGTATAGTAGTAAGACCATAGAAGAAAGGTTGAAACTGACACGCTCATCATTTAAAGGTTTAAGTTTTCTGTCGTGGATGCAAGTAGGCGTGCCATTGTAACAAAATAGTTCTTTACACCAGCTATTTTTGGTTGCAGTTAAGTTTGGCTTCATTATTAATCTTGACAGGGTGACCTGGCGGTCTCTGAGTAAGGTGTCGTACTTCTGAGCTGGGGGCCGGGGTTCAATCCTCGGTCCCGGCACAGATTTATCTGATTGTCAAACCCTTCCTTCACCTCTGACAATACATCTTGTGAATGTGAGGAATGCCAGGCCCCCACCGTGGTTCGGATTCCACGTTAAACTGTAGGTCCTCCCATTTCATCTCACAATCACTCTACCATTACACGTTAGCGTAAGTGCGTATAACCCGAACGGGTAGTAAGACGTGATGATAATAACAATAATAATATTCTCAACAGGGGTAGTGGCGGGTTTATATTTTTGCCACCTAGGGGGTACACTATCCCTCCCCCCTCCCACTTTAAAAATTGTTTAAGAATAACATTTTTTAAGCGCTTAACTTCGTGTGTAAAGGTATTTCTGTTTCACCATTAGCAATGACTGTAAGTGCTTATGTAACGATACATTTTATATATATATATATATAATCTACCGTGTTGCCAAAATAAAGTGGGAACTCTCTTATAGGGAGGCAGGGCACCAGGGGGACGGGACGCAAACACCCAATAGTCTATACATCAGGTCTTATACATCCATCTCGGGAGGTACAATACGTGTTTATAAAAACTGTACGGTACTGTACAGTAACAAAGAGATAAATCATGTTAATTTTTTTCAATATCAATAGATTTTTGTTTTGTTTTTTTACAAAATTTGCCACCCCTAATATTTTGACACTCTGCCCGTAAGTCCTCCTGTAAATCCAGCACTGAATAGGGGGCAGGGGGCTAGGAGAACGGTTGACCATTTTGGAGAGGGATGTGATGAGGGAGGTAAGTGATGGTTTTTGTAAGATGGATTTTGTAACTAAATACTTCCCAACCTTCGAATTCACAGTCCAGTTAATTAAATACACATTAAACTCAATCATCATTGTTATTAATCATCAAATTTCCAAATTCTACTACATCAACTTTAACTGATAAATCTATTCATTTTAAAATAAAGTCTTTATTAACCTGTTTATTAATATGATTTCTTAATCGGGCCATAAATTAAATATCAATTTATTTATGACTATAATTAAAATATTTTCTCTCTCTTTACTTTTGTAGAAGATCATGAACGATCCCATTTTTTTCAGCTGACCATTAAAAATGTATTCTCAAAAGCTCAAAATCAAGTATTTTCTCTGGAACATTCCTGATAATTTCAATGATTAAATTATCAGGGATGACAAATCTCATAACTACCGGTACAGACTTCAGGTAAACGAAATGAAGAGTTAAAAACATGTTTAGGAAACATTTCTAAATAATTATCACTAAAAGACTAGATAAGGTTAACATATTTTATCCCTCATATGATTAATTTATCCCGTAGGTGTGCTTTCAGATGTAATAAAGTAATTAAAATTTGTAATAATTCCCATAACCAGTGCCCGAATATTTTACGTCATTTTTATTTCTCTGCTACATCACGGACAATTCTCGTGTGTATATACAGTCCCCTGGTTGCAGACACTTTTGTTTACAGGAAATTATTTAATTTTTTTTTTGTCATTTTAGATTTTTAGTTCGTATTTTCTTAGCTTGCGTCATTTTTAGGCATTTATGTTGAACATGTATATTTTTAAATACTATAGATGGTTATTTTACAAATTCATAAATATACCCGACTCAAATATAAATTTTTTCATCACATAGTGGTCATCATGATATGATCATGTAGATGATAAACTTTGTACCACCATTCTTCAGTATGGTCAAAGATACTACTTTGATATTAGACTAGACTACCGATGACGGGACGATGCAGGTTCGAATCTTGATCGGGTACACTGAGGAAGGTTTTTACAAAACGGTTTTCCACTCTCTCTCTCTCTCCACGCAAATACGGGTACACTTCCCATTAATATAACCTTCCTAGCCCCTAAAATCACTAGCGTAATTAGTACACAAGCGTATAGTGCGAACGGGCAGTAAGACGCGGTGCTAAAAAAAAACAACTTTGTACGCTTCTTACTAGAGACACAATAGTATCAGTCACTTCTGCAAGAGCTCATTGAAGACCTTTTCAATATCGTAGGTTAAAGAAGATTCAGATAAATGTCAACTTAATTTTAATTAATTAATATGAAGTAGTTAACAGAAAATAGGTACCAGTCACTTGTTTTTTTGAAATTGCTTACAAAGATTAAATTATTATTCTGCTATTTAAAATTAGTTTAAAAATTACACTTTAAAACAAAATTTGAACCTGGTACCTTTGGCTTAGCCTGCCTTTACTCTACCCTTGAACTATCCAGGGCTCGTTCCGTGCTCAAGGTCATTATTAACTCATAATTTAAGGTTGAGTCTGTGATGGATGTGCGGAAATCGTCAGCTATATCTGAGCTATCCGATACCACAGCAATCTGAGACTCAGTAGGGCCGTTAAGCTGACAAGTTTACAATACAAGATCGTAATTGAATATTATTATTATTATTATTATTATTATTATTATTATCACCGCGTCTTACTACCCGTTCGGACTATATACACTTACGCTAATGTGTAATGGTAGGGTGATTGTGAGATGAAATGGAGGACCTACAGTTTAACGTTGGATCCGAACCACAGTGGAGGCCTGGGCATTCCCCACATTCACAAGTTGTGATTAATACACGTCTTGTCAGAGGTGAAGGAAGCGTTTGGTAATCAGATAAATCTGTGCCGGGACCGAGGATTGAACCCCGGACCCCTAGGACAGAAGTTTGACACCTTACCTACTAGACCACCAGGGCAACTGATAGTAATTAAAGAGAATTAAAATTAATATCAACAGACAAGCAACAAATTATTGTAATTGCGCCAATGTCCTTATGAAGGAGACTCTACTGAGTCGTCAATCTTTTAGGATCTGATAGGTGACCAGGCGGTCTAGGGGTAAGGTGTCAGACTTCTATGCTGGGGGTCCGGGGTTCAATCCTCGGTCCCGGCATAGATTTATCTAATTACCAAACCCTTCCTTCACCTCTGACAAGACATCTTGTGAATGTGTGGAATGCCAGGCCTCCACCGTGGTTCGGATTCCACGTTAAACTGTAGGTCCTCCATTTCATCTCACAATCACCCTACCATTACACATTAGCGTAAGTGTGTATAACCCGAACGGGTAGTAAGACGCGGTGCTAATAGTAATAAATTGGGATCTGATAGCTCATGATATCAACTGATCGCTCATAGGTATATGTATTGGAGCACTGAGCCAAAGGTCCCGGGTTTGAATCCCGTGTCCAAGTGTCCTTTTACTTTTTTTTAGCACCGTGTCTTAATGCCCATTTGGGTTATAACTTAAATACTAACTACGCTGATGGTTTAGGAAGGTTGTATTTAGAAGAAGTGTATCCATATTTGCGTGGGGAGAGAATGGAAAATATTTGCGAAAACCACCCTCAGTATCGAGATTCGAACCTTGATCTCCCCGTCATCGGCAGTGTTGTCTAACACGAGATTCGCGCGTCAGACCATGCCGCCACCGAAGCGGGTCCTTTTTCAACTGATTCAAATTAATCGAAATGTAGTCTTCTCCATAAGGACATTCCCGTAATTACAATGATTTTAAACCCGTGTGTTGATATTTTTCGAACTATTCTTGCACCACGTAATAGAAAGGTTTCAGAAATAGTCGCGAGCCACATGTGTTTCCCGACCCGCACTTTGACAGACTCTACGTTGAGCCCTTATTGCCCAAACTCAACCTTCTAACCTTCTCCATCACCCACTTCCGACCCTGCACAAGCCCTTCTTCCAAGACACGGGTTTTATTACACCAACTGCCCCTCTTCCCCCCCCACCGATTCAAAGTCCTTCAACAACCTATTCTTTTATCTTTTTCTTTTTTCCTTTCCGAATGTAGCTTTCTCTTCTGGAAACCAGGGGATATTTTAAGGGAAGATCGTGGACTTAGGAAAACATCTTCTTTGTATCCTGGTGTCATTATCTGGTTGCCCATTTGATGTAGAAGTAGGAGTAGTTGTTGGAAGGGGGACGAAAACTCACCCCCCCCCTTCCTCTCTAATTCTTCAATGAACGTACCAAGAAGTTCGTGACTGTCGCCAGTAATTTTTTTTTTTAGAACACTCGTTGAAGGGTGTGACGTTTATTTATGACACGTCTTAATTGAGGTACCAATCGTACCAACTTGCCGCCCTTCAAATATAATAGCGCTAGAAGCACAATATAAAGAAGGGGGATTGAAATAAGGGCGTTCCACAACCACTTCAGAGCCCTTGATCCGTTGATACTTATTCCTAGGGGTGAGCCAGGCTCTTTCCCTATTTTCTATTCGAAGCGTAACTGAATCGAATATTGAGTAGAACTTTGTTAATCCGAATTAATTGGTACCGAAGGATTATAGAAAAATTCGGATTAAGTGGGAGGATACAGTATTTTTACGAATTTTAAATTACAGTTGAATTAGTATAATCAAATTTTCATTTGTTTTACTGACGTGTAACTAGAGATGTGAAACGGAAATTTTTTCTAAAACAAAGAAAATTTTCAATTATTATTTTTGTTAATTTCAACTGATTAAATGGCTAATAGTAGTAACAAACGGTGACCTGTTGGTCTAGGGCATAAGGTTTTGGACTTCTGTGCTGGGGTCCGGGGTTCAATCCTAGGTCCCGGCACAGATTTATCTGATTAACAAACCCTTCCTTCACCTCTGACAAGACATCTTGTGAATGTGGGGAATGCCAGGTCTCCACCGTGGTTCGGATTCCACGTTAAACTGTAGGTCCTCCATTTCATCTCACAATCACCCTACCATTACACATTAGCGTGAGTATAACCCGAACGGGTAGTAAGACGCGGTGATAATAATAATAATAGTAACAGTAATATTAATTAGTGGTAGTGATAGTAGTAGTAGTATAGTAGTAGTTGTTGTAGTAGTAGTAGTAGCAAAAAACACTGGCTTCGGTGGCCGTACGATCCAACGCGCTACCATCTCAATAGACCAGACTGCCATTTACAAGTAGATCGGGGTTCGATTTGGATGCACTGAGGGAGTTTTTTTTCCTAAATGTTTTTCCACTCACTCACCACACACATGCGGGTGTAATTCCTGTAAATTCAACCTTCCTTATCTCTAACTCATTAGCGTAGTTAGTACATAGGCGTACAAACCAAACGGGTAGTAAGATGCGGTGCTAAAAAAAAAGGAAGTGTAGAAACAAATGAATGCGGGCCTTTGTCAGACCGCTATGTTCATAAACTATACTTCAGTTTTTTTTATCATAAATAGGTTAATTAAAATGATTTAAAGTTTGTCACGACATTTTTCTCCCCCCCCCCCTCCTAACCCCCCCATCATCCGTGTTTCCTATCTACCTCTCCCCCAGTCGCATTCCCCCTCCCCTCTTCTTATAACCCACTTGTCTCTTAACCCACTATATTTTGAAGTATAATAGGCTCTAGGTGGCCCCTCTACAATTTAACCCCTCCACAGCAAGCCGCCACTGCGGAAAATTTTCCGATTCAAAATTTCCCGGAAAATTGTCATCTCTACGTATAGCACGTTATGTGTACTGTAATTATTTTAAAACACATTGTGTTGACTACAACATGTAAATATTAAACATTTCTTATCATATTTAACTTGTTTCTTACAATAATTCTCTTTTAACTTTGAACTTGGTAACCAATAAAATCTATTCTATTTGACATAAAAAAAATATTCCACCCATTTTCCGAAAAGTGTGTTCGGACTTATCAGGAATTTGGCACTCTCGGGGTTCGCTCTAGCGGAGATTTGCCGTAAGAAATTAATATTCTTTAACACGAATCCAAGCACAAGTAAACTTTTTACTTTCTTGCGATCCTTCTGGTAGAGAAAGTATTATGATCGTAACAAAAAATTGAATTCGAGATTTTTCTGGATATTGAAGTTTCATGACACACTGAGCCCGAAAAAAGTGGTTTTCGAGATGCCGTCTGTCTGTTTGTGTCTCTTACTAGAGCCGAAATCATTTCACCGATCGGGCTAAAACTTGGTACATAAGGTTCTTCCGAGAATTTTATGGAACTATGTAGGCCTATTTAACCCTAAAAGTTTAATGAAGGGCAAAACAAGAAATAAATAGATTTTCTCGAAATACGCTCCAACTAGTTTAATTAAAATTCGTATCCAAGCACTGTTTAACATTTCAAACAAAATAGTCCATCTCATTTTTTCCGGGAAAATTATTAAGAGGGTACTTATATACGAAATAACTTGTCGTTGCAAAAGTTGTATTAATATGAAAAAATTTAAAATACTTTTATTTTAAATATATTTTTACAAAACCAATAGTTTCTGAGCTATTAGTCAATTTAAAAAAAATATTTATGTCTGGAAAATTGATGGTTTTTATTCCCGCGTCTTAATACCCGTTCGGGTTGTAAAACTATATACTAATTATTATTATTATTATTATTTAGCACTGCGTCTAACTACCCGTTCGATTTATACGCTTTAAGTACTAATTACGCTAATGGATTAGGAATTGGGAAGGATGAATTAGAGGAAGTGAACCCGCATTGGCGGGGATGGAGAGTGGAAAACCATTTAGGGAACCCCCCCTCCCCCCAGTTCACCTGACCGAGATTCGAACCTTGATCTCCCCGTCCTCAGCAGTCGAGCTCAACACGACTAGCGCGTTAGTCAACTACGCCACATATACTAATTAAACTAATGTGTTAGTCATTAGGAAGGCTTAATTTAAAGCAAGTGCACCCCCATTTGTGTGGAGGGAGAGTGGGAATTCATTTAGGGAAAAACACTCTTAGTACACCTGACCGAGATTCGAACCAGGATTTCTCCATTTTCGACAGTCTAGTCTAACACGAATGTAGCGCGTTAGACCATGCGGTCACCGAAGAGGTTAAATAGATTGTTTTGCTCTTTGTTGAGTACAGTATCCCCATGGCTTCTTTGGTGCTGACTCACAGCTTTAAAAAGTTACCAGACCAAATTACGTATCCCTACTGCGAACCAGATGATCTGCAAAAACATGTTCTTAGCAGCTGTCCCTTACGACAGTCAACATTTAGGTATATACCTAAATGTTGACTGTCAGAAGTCAGCTGTGAGCTGTCAGTCAGCACCAAAGAAGCCATGGGGCTACTGTATGTTACGTAATAGTGGATATTATTTCCTTGGTGCGCTTTGGTGAAATGTGATGCTCTTTTTTTCCATTATGTTTCTGCAACAATGTTTAGTATTTCGTTTCACATAATCCTACGAATTCTAAGTATGATTTATATAAAGGGACGGTATAGTATAGGTTGTACACCAAACCATTTATCTATTGTCTCAGGTTGAAAACAGTATTAAATATATTCCATTCACGATAGGTTTTTACCTGGATGACAGTTAGAAAATCATATGTTTAGGTTTTGGGTTGCCAACACTTGTAAAAGATCACAGTTTTGTTATAAATGTAAAGATCTTTAATTACCTGTTATATATTACATTTAAAATAACGTAAACTTAAGTTTTCTCATACTATTTAATTTTTTTAATAATTAATTTTTATCCAACTCGAAACAATATTTTAAACATAATTAAAAGTACTTATTCTTCGTTTTGGAACGTTATTATTATGTTTAATATAGTGCATACATCAATACATTTTAATACAGGCATCGTATTTACTTGGAAAAGAGAAAATTGTTGTCATTTTTTTTACATACCATACATGATTTTATCATTATTTTATCGTATTTTGAAATATTTAACTGAATGAAATATTTTCATCAACTGCGGGTCCGCATCATTGTAAAAAAACTTGTTTACCGTTATGTTCAATAAAATGGTTTAAATTCGTCAGTCGCCATTTTGAGGCTATGTTCGTTAGAAGTTTTTGTGAAAGTGATGTTAATATTTTTTAAAGTGGAGTAAAACTATATATAAACTTTGTGTCCGACCTAAAATAAATATATAAATAATATTGGCCTAAATTACTGTGGTTAACTATCACATTAATATATTACCATCTGTTTTAATTACAGTCATCCAAAGTGATAGATGTCAGCTGTTGGCGTAGTGATATATTAGGGATAACTTCTAGTAACATTTCGAGCTGTCATTCAGGTAAACTTAGCTCGTGAATGCCTTATATATTGCATACCTTCATTTAACCTAAAAGGTAGCAAGATCAGTATAAATTGTTCCACTATGGCGTAGCTCATAAGGACAAGGCCATATTGTAATCTGTTAAGGTAAGGTTGTTAACTTTCAAAGTAAACGCAGGGTATATTTCTTATAAATTTAGACACTTAGTATTATTTACATAATATTTTATTTTAAAAAAACAACAGTTTTAACACATTTTGACTCAAGCCGATGCATACTAAGGATTTTTGTCAAATGAACATAAATATGTAGTGTAAAGTACAGTCCGTTTAACATGAAAGGACTTAACTTGACCTGCACCATAGAAGAAGTAAGCTCGCAATCTTTCAGGCTAAACGAAGTATATCACATAGGCTTACATAGAATTCCAAAAAGTGTACATAAGTTAACTTATAATTTTTTTTAGCTGTCAATATTTTCATTGATGAACCTTAGTAGTGTTAAAAGTAGGATTTAAAGCCGACGAAAAACCTATTCAAGAAAAGTCAAAAATTATTTTTTAAGCGTTTTTTAACCTCCTATTTTTCCCTTTTTTTGCGTTTTATACTAAATGATCTATTGCTGAGGAATATTCCATTTAAAGTCAAATTAATTTTATGGCTGCTTTTCTTAATTTTCTTATCTTTTACAATTTATCAAAAATAGAAGTGTTTAAAAATCATGTTTATTGAAGGTGACCTGGTGGTCTAGGGGTAAGGTGTCAGACTTCTGTGCTGGAGATCCAGGGTTCAATCCTTGGTCCCGGCACAGATTTATCTGATTACCAAACCCTTCCTTCACCTCTGACCAAACGTGTATTAATCAAAACTTGTGAATGTGGGGAATGCTAGGCCTCCACCATGGTTCGGATTCCACGTTAAACTTGTAGGTCCTTCATTTCATCTCACAATCACCCTACCATTACACATTAGCGTAAGTGCGTATAACCCGAACGGGTAGTAATAATAATATTTATTGAATTTCTAAATTTGTGGAAAAGGAATGTTCCTCAGTTACTAGCATCGGTGGTGCTATAGCATAACTAAAGCGTTACTCTCAAATTAGATTGAACTGTAGTTGACGGAATGATTGGGGTTCGAATCTCAGTCGGGTGTACTGAAGTTTTTTTTTCCATAATTTGTTTACTATTCTCCATTCACGCCAATACTTGTACAATTTATTTATATAAAATCTACCTTCTTTAATCTCTTCTCAATTAGGGTAAATATGCGGATAGGCCGAATGGGTATTAAGACGCAGTGTACCAAATAAAAAAAAAGCAACTGAGCGATGATTACTTGAAAATATTATTTTTCTCCTAAACAGATGTCACGAATTTGTAAGAAATAAAATCGTAATATAAGGAGTGTATTATTCGTACTAGGAGGTTCCAGTAACAATTATTATCAGAGGACACGCTTCAGTGGCCAAACGGTCTAAGGCGTCACTCTTGTGTTATACTGGCCTGCTTATGATGGGGAGTTCGGGGTTAGACTCCCGGTCGGGTTTACTGAGGGTGGTTTTTCCTGAATGTTTTCTCACGCTCCTTCCACGCAAATACGGGTAGGCTTATTTACTCACCCCTCTCTCATTATAGTAATTATTATATATGTGTAATAGTAGTAAAATGTGGTGATTAAAAAAAAGAAGACTAAAATTAAATATTGTGAATATTTTAATGGTGCCTACATTTTAAAGAAGGAAAATTGATTAATTTGCCAAAATGAGTATCTTAAAACATATTAGTTTGAATAACTCAAAGTAAGAAGATTGAAAGTCACCATCTGTGTAAAAACCTTGACCATTTCGGATGTGGACCTTTGAAAGTTCTGGTCTTGGTACGATTATTCCCCCTTCCTCGCCCTTCCCCTTTTTTGACACTCTTGGCCTGCATTCAAGTGACAGACCCTATCACTGTCGGAAAACAAAACGAGACGAGACTGACGCCTTTGGCTTAGCGGTCTTCGGTGGTCGAGTCTCTGAAGTAGCGGTCGACAACCATTTTGACATCGTGGGCAGTATGGGTTTTAAAAACAATTTAGAGTACAACATTTCAACTATATATTTCTCATAAAATATTAAATTATTCACCCACTTCGGTGGCCGCATGATATAAGGCACCTCTCACGCAATAGACTAAACTGGCGATGACGGGGAGATTGAGGTTCGAATCTCAGTCGAGTGTACTGAGGATAGTTTGTTCCAAAATGGTTTTACACTCTTCCTTCACGAAAGTGCGGATACACTTCCTCTAAATATAACCTTCCTAATCCTTAAAATCGTTAGTGTAATTAGTACATAAACGTATAACCTGAACGGGTAGTAAGACGTGGTGCAATTTTTTTTTAAATTATTTGTTTATTTTTATAGGTAATTGTTTGTTCAATCTTTTGACGAGCCAGATAAAATCATTCGGTGGGCTGTATCTGGCCCGCGGGTCATAGGTTGCCGATCACTGGTAAAAAGGCATCACTCTCGCAATAGATCGGACTGACGACGGTGAGATATGGGCTTAAATCCCGTTTGGGTGTATTATGTGTAGTTTCACCTAAATGGTTTTACACTCGCTTTCCTGGCGAACGCGGGTACACTATTTCTTAATTCAACCTTTCGCATCCCAACACATTAATGTAATTTGTGCATATGCAAAAATCTGAACGAGGAGTGAACCGCGGTGCTGTAAAAACAACACACAAAAAAACAATAATGGCCTCAGTTTGAATGAAAAAAAAAGCCTGTTTTATTCGTTTCGATTTTCAAATTTACTCCAGAGTCCAACTTTATGTAAAGTTATTACTACAGTACGTCATTCCTATTTTTTTATATAATTAAAAAAATAAAGTCATGACTGTTGGTTTATAATTGGTTGGTTGGGCGAAAAGGGGTTTGGGAGAACACTGCTGGCGTCAAATTGCTTCGTAAGTTGGATTTTTTTTAGATTAGTTTTCATGTCTGTTTATCGCAAAAACTTTTAGCCAAAAAGTGAGTAAGGAGAATGCCAGCTAGAAATAATACAATTTTTAGGGGGCAAAGTGACTATCCAATTTGGCAATGGTTTATATACTCGGAGATTACTTTCGGTGAAATGGCTTTTAAAGAAAATAGCATATAGTATATATATATGCAATCGGATATAGAAGGGAGTAATAAAGTTCACAAATTAGAAATATGCAGAAATGGAGGGCGATTAAAAGCCACAGTTTGACAGTTTGTTATCCCTTTCTGCGGCTTCGGGGGTAATTGGTTTATGTCACGGCGGCGGTGACGTTGTGTTCCGACCCGTGTGGGTAGGGGTAGGAAATAGGTGCACAAGATTGTTCCGATAACGTGAGTCATGATGGAAGGAAGGATAGAGTCCCGGCAACTTGAGTCGCGGTGGGAGGTAGGATAGAGTCCCGTCAACGTGAGTCGCGGTGGGAGGTAAGATAGAGTCCCGACAACGTGAGTCGCGGTGAGAGGTAGGATAGAGTCCTGGCAACGTGAGTCGCGGTGGAAGTTAGGATAGAGTCCTGGCAACGTGAGTCACGGTGGGAGGTAGGATAGAGTCCCGACAACGTGAGTCGCGGTGAGAGGTAGGATAAAGTCCCAGCAACGTGAGTCGCGGTGAGAGGTAGGATAGAGTCCCGGCAACGTGAGTCGCGGTGGGAGGTAAGATAGAGTCCCGATAACGTGAGTCGTGGTGAGAGGTAGGATAGAGTCCCAGCAACGTGAGTTGCGGTGAGAGGTAGGATAGAATCCCGACAACGTGAGTCACGGTGGAAGGTACAGTATGACGGTGGAAGGAGAGGGAGTTCAGACAAAATTTATCTTTACAAAACACGAAAATGTATTAGTTCTTTCAAACGGCGCACCCGGTTTGGGTAGCCACTCTCCAACTGGCCTTTGACAGTGGAACCACCATGCTAAATACCCTTCACTGCTACCTGGCCTTGTCCTATGGGAGAAAAGGGAGCTTGAAAGATACAAGGGCTGACTGAACACTGAGGCACAACAAGTTTCTTTTGTGAAATAAATTTTCTAAAAGATGTGAGAATGTCTATATGCCTATATAGGCCAATATTGTTTTCCTATGTTTCAGATTCATATAACAATACTTTAACCTCTTAGTAATTTTAGATAAATTAATAGTTCTGAAGGAGAAACGAAGTAAGCTTCCAGTAAATGTAAATTAGCTCCATATTTTTAATTTTAAATCAGTCTATATTTATTGAGACTTAATAAATAAATAAAGTCACACAATTATCTACACATTTCGCCTTTATAAAACCAAACACCTTTTCTTTTTTAACTTATTTAAATACTACCAATTGTATATTACTAGGGTTTTACCTTGGTTGTGCACGTTTATGACACGATATTATGGTCTAATCCAAAAATATTTTTTGTTAAAAAATGTAAAAATAATTGAATGGTTTTCGTTATTGTATAAATTTGCATATTCAAAAACATTAAGCACGTATTGGTTGAGGATATGTTAAGCGTGTAATCAAATGCTATATTTTGGTGGCCTATAACATAGTCTATATGCACATCCAATTATCACTAATTTATTTCAGAATTTTAGGATTAGGAACTATTTTACAGCAATTAGGGCTTTTTTACTTTCGCTTTTCAAGAAAATAAAGGTACGGTTATACCTTTCTGAAAGTTTTTTTTCCCTTCATTTAAAACTTTTCTCATCTAGTGTAAATCACCATGTGAAGAAAATGTAACTATATATTTCTACTGGAGAATTATTTGATTTATTTTAACCAAAAACATGTTTTGCTATAAAAACTGAAAAAAGAAAATATTCTCTGAGTTTGTGTTCCTTACCCCATATTGATGTGTAGTCTACTTTAAAGAAATAATAGAAATAAAATTGCTATTTGTCTTTTTTTTAGCACGCTTAAACAAGATAACTTTTTTTTAAATTTGTGACCCGTGGAGTGATGGAAGGAAAAGTGTGGGGGAGGGGGGGGAGGAATTACTTGCTTCTTATGCAACGTTTACCTTGTTGAATGTGAAGAGAAGTCATCAATCTTTAGAATCTTGACAGCATCACAATGCCACCAAGACGGTCGCGTCCTCTTCATATGGAGGTTGAAAAGAATAAGAGTACAAGACATCAATGAAATACGACAAATCTCGGAAGATTAGATCGTATTTGAAGTTCAGTTGCTTGGGACGGAATGGAAGGGAGGGGGGGTGTGAGTCGCGGTGGGAGGTAAGATAGAGTCCCGACAACGTGAGTCGTGGTGAGAGGTAGTATAGAGTCCCAGCAACGTGAGTCGCGGTGGGAGGTAGGATAGAGTCCCGTCAACGTGTGTCACGGTGAGAGGTAGGATAGAGTCCCGACAACGTGAGTCGTGGTGGAAGGTAGGATAGAGTCCTGGCAACGTGAGTCACGGTGAGAGGTAGAATAGAGTCCCGGCAACGTTAGTCGCGGTGGGAGGTAAGATAGAGTCCCGACAACGTGAGTCGCGGTGAGAGGTAGGATATAACCCCGGCAACGTGAGTCGCGGTGGGAGGTAGGATAGAGTCCCGTCAACGTGAGTCACGGTGAGAGGTAGGATAGAGTCCCGGCAACGTGAGTCGCGGTGGAAGGTAGGATAGAGTCCCGGCAACGTGAGTCGCGGTGGGAGGTAGGATAGAGTCCCGTCAACTTGAGTCGCAGTGGGAGGTAGGATAGAGTCCCGTCAACGTGAGTCGCGGTGGGAGGTAAGATAGAGTCCCGACAACGTGAGTCGCGGTGAGAGGTAGGATAGAGTCCTGGCAACGTGAGTCGCGGTGGAAGTTAGGATAGAGTCCTGGCAACGTGAGTCACGGTGGGAGGTAGGATAGAGTCCCGACAACGTGAGTCGCGGTGAGAGGTAGGATA
>CABFVX010003474.1:0-38880 GCA_902151425.1 Timema shepardi | reverse complement strand
GGGGGGCTGCTTCAGAAAATGTTGAGCCTTTGTCAGTTCATGTGTTTCTTTTCAAATTACAATCATTCAACTATGCCAAATAAAACTTAGTATACAACTAGGTAATTGAAACTTGAATTTATTTTTAATAGGGAAAATCACGGCGGCTATATATTTTGATGACATAATTTATAACTTTTACATAAGTTAATAAGTTTAATGTCCAGGAAAAAATCACTGCTTCTATATAACTTTTCAATAAATTTATAAGCTGTAACGCTTTAAATATCTAGAGATAATGTGTTTATTAATTCCCTTAACACAAATAAAAAATAAACTAACCGATTTTATATATCCGTCAAACGTTAATATATATTTATAAAATTTTATAACTGTCTCAAATTAAAGTTTTTTTTAACGCTGCAGGGACTATAAATTTGTTTATTTAATAAATTCACTAACAAAATAATAGAAAACTAAATGAACAGCTTCTAAAGTCTGTTCAGCGTAGGAATTGTTTTTTGAAAGGCCCTTTTCCCTACCAGAAATATATAATATAGTAGGATATTGGTAGGAAAAAAAACCTTTCAGAGAGTAATTCCTACTGTGAATGGAATATATATTTCCTGCAAACTGTTGAAGTATTTAAATATTGAGTTACTATCACACATAAGAATATTTTATCATTATAGACCCCCAAAGATTTCCCCCCTCTAATATACTACCTTTTCACCACATGTGTTTCTTATTTAATTTTGACATTAATTTGATACGGTACCAATTAACTTTTCAACTAGATGTAAATCTGTTCTAGCATTACATCAAGTTGTTAACACTTTCAACGTATAATATTAACTATGTTTTCAAATATATGTTTGTTACAACTTCATTACACTTTTGGGCGTTTTACCTGTCAGCTTTATCATTCAACTATTTCAAATAACAATTTGTATACAACTAAGTAATTGAAGACCTCTTAAATATAATTCTATTTCAATTATCTAATAATTGTTTGAATATTTTTGACATTACAAATTGTATTAACTTTTAAATTAACATATATGTGTAAATTGTACATTTTTGACATTAATGAATATATTTATTACCACTTAACTTGATATGAAGTTGTTCTAATAATACACTATCATAATTTAATATTATATATATGTGTGTGTGTTTTGCTTACCATACATTTTTTCAAATTTGAGTTTGTTACACCCTCATGACATTTGTTCTCAATATATATTCACTGCTGATCCCACATTGATTTTGGCGTTATTCAATTTATGTAAGTTATTTCGTCATCATCTTTTCCAGGGTGGATGCATCATACCTCCGTATTTGTATTTGCGATTACATATTATTATGTCAACAAAATATAGTTGAGACCATATTTAAAAATAATACTTCTTTATTTGTCATTTATATTAACTCATAATCGGCAAAGATAGCATTTTATTAGTGAAGTAAATTTGATACTCTTCCAACAATCCTGTCAGGATTTTAGGTAGATATTATAGCTTGGTGGGTCAGTTCGACGGAAATAAACAAATGAATAAAGTATTAAATAGTAAGAGAATAACAGCTTTTCGCGTGATTTGATAAATGCAATTTCAGGGAGTGAACTTGCTCAGTTCCCCTCCTACCCCCCAAAAAATGTAAGCTATGTTTCAGCTTACAGGTTTTAATTTATTTATTTATATGATAAATAAAATAGGCTATATGATTAATCAATATATTTTATATCTGATTATTTCTCATGTGTTTTCTAAAATTGGGCCCCTTTTTTTTTTAGTCACAGTTCAATTTATTCGATTAGTAAATTAAACTGACTGGGAATGCGTTTTATAAAACTTGTTGTTTACCGGCATCGATGATAGCATAGTCTAAGGCGTCACTATCGTGTTATACTAGACTGCCGATGCCAGGGTGGTCGGCGTTTGCTTCCCGTTCTGGTGTACTGAGATTGATTTTCCTCACCCCAAGCAAATGCGGATACACATTCTACCTGGTCTAATTATAATAAATGGAAAATCTGATCGACAAACAAAACCCTTTTTTGATTTTTGCCTAGACTACATATTTTCTCGCATCCTATTGGCTAATAATAAATTTCAATTTAGTTTCGTTAATAAATTAGATGTAATGTAC
This sequence comes from Timema shepardi, assembly GCA_902151425.1. Lineage (NCBI taxonomy): Eukaryota > Metazoa > Arthropoda > Insecta > Phasmatodea > Timematidae > Timema > Timema shepardi. The sequence continues at coordinate 36,750 of CABFVX010003474.1, read as the reverse complement.
CGGTACTTGATCAATTGCGTCTTGATCATCGTTGCGTACTGTCACAGTGCAAGAACCGCGACAAATATCGGGGTTCGAATCCCTGTGGTCACTCCATCATCTTACTTTGGTGGAGGAGGTGTGATTAAAATCCCTGGTGGAACATTTTCTTAATTAGTATAGAGAGATTTAGTCAGAAAGGGTGCTTGTAACTCATCTGGCTATGTAGGTAGAGGTTGTGGTTCGAATCCCCTCTGAGGTGTACTGTCAGTCTCGTGTTTGACTTGCCTGCTGATAACGAGGAGCATGTAGTTTGAACCCCGATTGTGTGCATTGAGGCTGATTTTTTCCACGCAATTGCATGTGCATTTCCTCACCCCTGTCATATTAGCGTAGATCCCAAGACGCATAAACCTCCAGACATCAACATTGAGCATCTGCAGATCACATGGGTCCTTTACCGCTGGTCAGTATTTCACTGACTTGACGTAGGAACATATTTAATTTGTTTGGTAGAAAGAACAAATACAAACTTATATATTTTTATTGCAATCAACATTGCCGTAGGAAGAGTAGTTTAAAATATAAACTTTCTGTTTCGTATCTATCAAATCACAGATTTGCCATATTATTATATTTAAGTTGTTTGGTAGGAGGAATGGCTTAGAATATTCACACATGACTCTTGAAGTAATTGTGCTTTTCGGTCAAACCCCTAATATAGGATTCCTTTACCGTAGATAAAAATCAAATCGTTAATGACACTTAGCACAGCACTCTTGGCGTAATAATTAGGAAGATTATTATTATTAGCACCACGTCTTACTACCCGTTCGGGTTATACGCACTTACGCTAGTGTGTAATGGTAGGGTGATTGTGAGATGAAATGAAGGACCTACAGTTTAACGTGGAATCCGAACCATGGTGGAGACCTGGCATTCCTCACATTCACAAGATGTCTTGTCAGAGGTGAAGGAAGGGTTTGGTAATCAGATAAATCTTTGCCGGGACCGAGGATTGAACCCCGGACGCCAGCATAGAAGTCTGACACCTTACCCCTAGACCGCCAGGTCACGAATTAGGAAGATGACAGGTATTAAACATGTAATTAATGCCCTTGGGACCCGGAAAATTAACAGCAAATGTTGGCACTATCTTCACCAACATGAGGTAACCGCTTGATCGGTCGATATAGCTCAATTGTGGGCTGACTCCATGGAATTTTTATTACTGTATTATTTATTATCTTATAGCTCTTGATACTTGTATTTGTGTTTTTGGTTGGAGTCGTTTATTTTTATCTTGATTGGAGCGTGAGGTCTAACTGTATATTTAGATTCGTAAAGTACTTAATAAACTTAGGTGTGTTTACCAAGGAAAAATAAATTACTAAGTTCGCTAATCATTTAACCTTTTTTTTAATGAATATAAAATTTATTCATTAACAGAGAGGGGGGTATGGGTGAATGTTTCTGTAAATCGCAATGCAAGTATAAAAATAAAGTTTTATCGATATAATCATTACAACTAGTTTCATACAATACAAGAAATAAATAATATTAAAACAAAATGTAGTACTGATTATTTATTGCAACCATATTTCTTCGTACGTTAGTAAAAAAAAGAAGCAATCTTTAAAGATTTGATAAAAATAAAAGCGAGTTTAAGATTTGCACTGTACACAAAAAATTTTTTTCGGTCACAACTCCCGGGTCGTAAATAATTCGCCAACGTCTCATGGGACAGTGATATGAAAATGCAGTCGTGCTGTAGATAGCGCTAAGGAGATTCCTCGTCGAGTGACAAGTTCTAAGAGAACGCGTCGTAAATTAATCACGAAAAGACGTCGTCTCGTGAGAAGCTCTTCATTACCTCCCCCCTCCCGACCCACATGTCTACCTTCCTATTCAGGTCATTGTTAAGGAGGGGGGAAGAGAGACGAAAAGAATGTTAAATAGTTTTTGTAGTTATTATTTAAACTTTTTTTTCCTTGGTGCAAAAATTAATCAAATATTTCTTCAATAGAAATAGTGTGTTTAATTGGTTTCATGATCACAGTTGTTGAATATCTATCATGATCATAGCGGCATTAGATGAGAAACTTTTCAAATTAAGAAAAAATGTCATTGAGTTCCAGAACATCCTTTACAGATATTCAAAAATTTGACCCTAATGTTGATATCCCCATGTAAAAAAAATAATTAAACTTTCTACTGAAGAAATATTTGATTTATTTTTGACAAAAAAAAATTCTTGCTATAAAAATCGATCCGACTTCATCGATGAAAATATGGGTTTACCCTTTCACAGTGATAAAATTAACGACCAGGGACTGGATTTTGTGCTTGTCCTAGTCTTAAGTTATATTATAAGACATATGAAGCTACGACAGGCCTAGTAAGCTGGTAGGGGGAAAATATATGGTTTGAATACAAAAATACTGACTCGGACCATAAAATGGAAATAGTAATGGATGTTATAAGAAGCTCTGTAGAACACAGATTGGTCAGGTATAAATGAAAATACATTCCCATATGAGGTGTGTGGAGCAAAACTTATGTGTGATAAGCCAAATGGTGACTAAGTAGGGGAAAATATATCAAAATTACAGTTTTAACAAGCTATGCTTAACCTGCCAACACTCACACTACACGACGTGTCACTGCTTTATATGGATAAATCGATGAGACATAGAAGGATAAATGGGAGAAGATATAATTGAAATTGGGTGTTTCATCTAGTCTCAGACTCGAAACAATCCTTAAAACATTGTACTTTATTCCTTTTAAAACTTTCCTCTAAAACTATTCTCTGACACAATGACAGACAGCATGACAAAACAAAAAAAACAAACGAAGAACGTTAAGTCGTGTATAATTAGAACGCCACGGAAAAAAAAGTCTAAACAACTAGAGGCGACTTTGTTAATTAATCGTCTGTCTTTTTATCTTAAGTTCAGTTCTTTTATACTCCAAATCCCCTTTTCAAAAATCGTCACTTTTATTGTTCTCATAAATCCAGGCGTTGTGTCGAAAGTTCTTAGTAAATTAAAATGGATGTACATAAGAGATTATGTGGGAGGTCTTTTTCCCATGAAGCTCTGCGCTGTGGACTCGTTCAGCTTGCAGCAAATATTAGCTGTAGATATGAGAAACGTAGCTAGTCTTTGAGAGTACAGACTCAAAAAAATAAAAACTTTTTCAGTGTCAACACTGAGACAACCAACCATGTGTGGTCTCGTGTGTGTATGTGTGTGTGTTTTCCAGTCACCATGCAGGATATTGTCTCTTACAATTCTTTACTTTCACAGGAGGAAGATGGGGGAATTTGACACTATAAGAGATTATCTTGAAAGATTTTTTTTTCTCTCTCAAACTAGATATCAAATTTGTTACTACTCCTTGATTTGGTGGGCGCCAGTCACCACTTAAACGCTTTTCAAGTATTAATATATTGTATCACAAAATAAAATAATATATATAAAAAAATAAGATAGTACTGGATGGGAATTTGAACAAGGAATAATTTTGTTTGTCCCTAGTAACTTGCTCTATGGCGTTAGTAACTCCACAGTTCATTACCGCATTTTCAAAAGTGTACCACCAATCTCTATCTTGAGCTAATTCTATTCAGTCCACCTCATTACACCATATCCCTATCTTGAGCTAGTTCTATCCAGCCCACCTCATTACACCATATCCCTATCTTGAGCTAGTTCTATCCAGACCACCTCATTACACCCTATCCCTACCTTGAGATAGTTCTATTCAGTCCACCTCATTACACCATATCCCTATCTTGAGCTAGTTCTATCCAGCCCACCTCATTACACCATATCCCTATCTTGAGCTAGTTCTATCCAGACCACCTCATTACACCCTATCCCTACCTTGAGATAGTTCTATTCAGTCCACCTCATTACACCATATCCCTATCTTGAGCTAGTTCTATCCAGCCCACCTCATTACACCCTATCCCTATCTTGAGCTAGTTCTATCCAGTCCACCTCATTACACCCTATCCCTATCTTGAGCTAGTTCTATCCAGTCCACCTCATTACACCCTATCCCTATCTTGAGCTAGTTCTATCCAGTCCACCTCATTACACCCTATCCCTATCTTGAGCTAGTTCTATCCAGTCCACCTCATTACACCCTATCCCTATCTTGAGCTAGTTCTATCCAGTCCACCTCATTACACCCTATCCCTATCTTGAGCTAGTTCTATCCAGTCCACCTCATTACACCCTATCCCTATCTTGAGCTAGTTCTATCCAGTCCACCTCATTACACCCTATCCCTATCATGAGCCAATTATATCCAGTCCACCTCATTACACCCTATCCCTATCATGAGCCAATTATATCCAGTCCAGCTCATTACACCCTATCCCTATCATGAGCCAATTATATCCAGTCAACCTCATTACACCCTATATCTTTCAGGTTCTTTCTAATGCTAACCTCACATCTGTGTTTAGGTCTTTCCCACTAGGTTTGCCATCAGTCAATACTCTGAACACGGTTCTAGATTATTCCATTCACGCTGTATGTCCTGCCCATCGTAATCTGGGAGAGTTGATTATCCTAACAATGTATTGTTATGGGCACAGATTATGTATCTCATCATTATGCAAACGCCTCCACTATACATTTTCTTCGTCTCTTTGGGGACTAAATATGTTCTTAAGTAGTTTTTTTCGAACATGCCATATTTCTTCTCGTCATGTAAGGTAAGAGACCAATTTTCATAACCATAAACAAAAACCGCTGAAACTTTGTAAATAAAATAAATAGAGATGTATCAAATATTATGTTTCATCTATTGAAGTCGAGTTTTTTTTAAGAAACAGAAACTATGTCATGAATGTCCAAAATGTCGCAGGTTTTTTTGATAAAAAATTTGATTTAAAAAAAAACACATTAAAAACACGTTCCAAATCTAAAACTAAATGTTCTCTAAACATAAATAAATGTGAAAAAATGTTGGACAACTTATAATAAGTAAAAAATAGAAAACTTTATTTTATAAAATACGTTTAGAAGGGATTTTTCATTGGATATGTACTACGTAAGAAGAAATACTGTGGGTTTGAGCTTGATAGATATATATCAGTAGCGTTTCGTGGCGTGTTACCAGGGTAAGCAGAGTTAATTTAAAGTGTACTTGTGAATTGTTCTCATCACTCAGTAGAACACTAATTACTTGCGTCGGTGGCGTAGTTAGCTAACGCGTGTTGAGCTCGACTGCCGAGGACGGGGAGATCGAGGTTCGAATCTCGGTCGCTTGAACTGGGGGGTGGTCTTTCCTAAATGGTTTTCCACTCTCCCTCCACGCAAATGCGGGTTCACTTACTTTAAATGTAACCCTTCCAATTCTTAACCCATTACTGTAAATAGTACTTAAGCGTATAACCCAAACGGATAGTAAGACACGGTGCTAAATAATAATTTAAAATAAAAGAACACTAATTTGTTAGATATCAAGGGAAACACATTCCCATGTGAGGTATGTAGAGCAGAGCCTGTATATGGATGATCAAATGGGGACCGAGGGGGGAAAAACAAATCACATTTACATTTTTAACAACCTTTGAGTACCCTGACAACAAGCCATGACACCCCACTGTGTGAGGTCAGTAAGAGAGAAATTGTTCAACTCTAACGAAATATTCTATTCCCCTATGCATTCTTTCAAAATATTGTTCATACCAAAATAAAGTCGAAGCAGGCTCTTTTATTAACAACAAGCAACCCCGCCTCGGTGGCGTAGTTAACTAACGCGCTAGTTTCGTGTTGAGCAAGACTGCCGAGAATGGGGAGATCGAGGTTCGAATCTCGGTTGGGTGAACTGGGGGGGTTCCTAAAGGTTTTTCCACTCCTCCAAGCAAATGCGGGTTCACTTCCTCTAATTCAACCTTCCCAATTCCTAATCCATTAGCGTAGTTAATACTTAAAGTGTATAACCCGAACGGGTAGTAAGACGCGGTGCTAAATAATAATAATAATAATAATAATAATAACAGCAAGCAATCCCGCATCACGTTGCCCGCTATCCATTTAAAAAAATTGTTTAAAAATATCCTAGTTAAAAAGTTAATCAAAAATTTAAAAATCCGGCTTCAAGGTGCATTTGGACTTCTTTCCGACCACCTGTGTTAGAAAGTTCAGATCTCTGCATGCCGTAGATTTGGCTGGGCGTCGCACACAAACACATCCTTTTATTATTATAGATTGCTGTGCTGGCGGCCGGGGTGCAATCCTCGGTCCCGACACAGATTTATCTGATTACCAAACCCTTCCTTCAACTCTGACAAGACATCTTGTGAATGTGGGGAATGCCAGGCCTCCACCGTGGTTCGGATTCCTCGTTAAACTGTAGGTCCTTCATTTCATCTCACAATCACCCTAACATTACACCTTAGCGTAAGTGCGTATAACTCGAACGGGTAGTAAGACGTGGTGCTAATAATAATAATTTTTTAGATTGCACTATAGTTTGAGTTGACTTAATAGAAACATATGTGTGAAAATGTGACATCTCATTTTCAACAAATCTTTAAGGAAATTTGCGGAACTGTGAGACCAGACTTGATGAAAGAGAGCTCTAGATCCAGCCTTCCTCTAACAAACATACTACTTTTTTTTTTGGTTGGCTCACAACAGGGAATATTAAGATATCCGAGAACTATCAGCGAATTTTCCTCATCATCTTGAGATCAGAAGTTTAGTAGTTTCTCTCCTGTATTTATCATTGACATGACAATAAGGTGGTTGCAGGTGAAGGGCGAAATTCAGTGTAAGCTTAGACAGAATAAAGAGGTAGTTCCAGAGAATGACACAGACTATTGCCACTTTCTCGCTGACCTTAAGCTGGAATAGAAGGGGAAGGGATAAAAAGGACGGTGTTTTTTTTGAAGTTTTTAAGGGAAAACATTGTTTTGTTCACAATAAATAAAGTATTGCTCCAGTACAAACATATAGTTAAATTTTCTTAACATGATTACCTCAATTTTTTTTTAATATCTCTCAAAATTGTCATGGAATTTAATGACAACTTTTTCCCATAATTTAAAAAGTTTGTCATTTAATGCCGCTTGCTCATGGTGGATATTCAACAACTGTTGCTATCACCATTTGAAGAAAATTAAACTCTTATGTTACTACTTACTAGAGCAATATTTGATTAATTTTCACACACAAAAAAAAAAAAGTTTTGATATAAAAACTGAAAAAACACTGGTCTTTTATCATTTCCACAACAGTCCCCCACCTTTAACTAAAAACAGCATGGCATCTTTTTACTGCTTCATTTAACTAAATTATTATTATTAGCACCACGTCTTAATATCCGTTTGGTTTATACGCAATTACGCTAATTTGTAATAGTAGGGTGATTGTGAGATGAAATGGAGGCCCTACAGTTTAACGTGGGATCCGAACCACGGTGGAGGCCTGGCATTCCCCACATTCACAAGAAGGAAGGGTTTGGCAATCAGATAAATCTTTGCGGGGACTGAGGATTTAACCCCGGACACCCAGCAAAGAAGTCAGACACGTCACCTTTCGACCACCGGGTCACCCTATTTAACTATAAATAATATATATGAAAAAAATTTAGAACAATCATAAAATTATCGGCTAGAATTTTAAGTAAAGCTTTTAAAGGCAAATGCCTATAATAGTTTTACGCAATGCTTTTAAATAATTTTGTTCTAATGTCGGAACACCCCTTTTCGCTCAAGTTCAGGCATCAAAGTATCTAAATTTATCTAATCAGCATTAAGTAGCTTATAATTTCGAGATAACTTCTAGATATTAAGATACTAAAAGAGACTTACGTAATCTTGTCTCGCTGATCTTACTCGATGTGACAGATCTATATTTCACAAACTCGCTCCCACGTACCAATGAGCCCCAACACAAGGGCACACCCCTTTCTTTCTTTTTTTAGTTTTTTAACCTCTCGACAACCAACAGGTAATAAAAAGATAGTCGTAAATATGTCGGCCTATCAAGTCACCGCCGTAATCTAATCAAAAAAAAGAAGAAGATAAAAAAAAGTATGCGTACCGCCCTTTTTAAGTCGCCTTCAAGTATCCTCGCGCCGGAGATAAGCTTTGAGGTATGAATCCTACGTCCAACCCTTTTTTTTAAAGTTATTAGTGTGATAGCTTTTTGCATCGACCGATAGCAAAATGGCCGACACTTTTTCTATCTGACATTTTGGTGGACAAAGAGGTGGTTTTTTTTGCCTGTGTGGCATCGCTACCCGGTTTTGTTATCAGTTACGTCACCTGGATTAATCAGGACCATATAGAAGGGGAAAGGAGGGTTAAATCCAGTGGCGTACCCCACGGGAGCCGTACAGGGCGTTTGACCCCAACTCCCCAACACCGAAAACCATTTTAATAAATTTATTCTTTATTTTTTAGCACCACCTCTTACTACCCGTTCGTGTTATACGCCTATGCACTAATTATACTAAAGGCTTAGGGATGGGGAATATTTAATTGAGAGGTAGCTCACCCTATTTGCGTGGAATGATAGTGGAAAAACCACTTTCACTGAACCCAACCGGGATCGATCCCCTATCTCCCCATCCTTGACAGTCTAGTCCAACACGAGAGAAGCGCGTTAGACCACGCGGCCATCGAAGCGGGTTATTTCAAATTGAACCACATGAAATTATTTTTTTAGCATCATGTCTTGTTCAAGCTATACGCACATGTACTCTAATGTGTTATATATAAAGAAGGTTGAATTTAGTGGAGGTATACCCGCATTTTCGTGGAGGAAGAATGTAAATCCGTATAGGAAACACGACTCTCAATGAACCCAACCGTGTTCAGTAGACACTCGTGTTATGAGTCATGGTAGGACTCTGTTTCCAAATGTAGCATCAATCTTTTTTCAAGTTTAGTAAGAGTTGGCTTACTTTCTCAATGAAATTAAGAACTTAAGAGTTCATTGCCGCACTTTAAAAGTAAGTCACCTATTCTTATCTAGAGCAAGTTATATCAGTCCCACTCATTACACCCTATCCCTATGTTGAGCTAGTTATATCCAGTCCACCTCATTACACCCTATCCCTATCTTGAGCTAGTTCTATCCAGTCCACCTCATTACACCCTATCCCTATCTTGAGCTAGTTCTATCCAGTCCACCTCATTACACCCTATCCCTATCTTGAGCTAGTTCTATCCAGTCCACCTCATTACACCCTATCCCTATCTTGAGCTAGTTATATCCAGTCCACCTCATTACACCCTATCCCTATCTTGAGCTAGTTCTATCCAGTCCACCTCATTACACCCTATCCCTATCATGAGCTATTTCTATCCAATCCACCTCATTACACCCTATTCCTATCTTGTTCTCCAGTACACCTCATTACACCCTATCCCTATCTTGAGCTATTTCTATCCAATACACCTCATTACACCCTATCCCTATCTTGAGCTAGTTCTATCCAGTACACCTCATTACACCCTATCCCTATCTTGAGCTATTTCTATCCAGTACACCTCATTACACCCTATCCCTATCTTGAGCTAGTTCTATCCAATCCACCTCATTACACACTATCCCTATCTTGAGCTATTTCTATCCAATACACCTCATTACACCCTATTCCTATCTTGTTCTATACAGTCCACCTCATTACACACTATCCCTATCTTGTTCTATACAGTAGGCCTACACCTCATTACACACTATCCCTATCTTTGAGCTAGTTCTATCCAATCCACCTCATTACACACTATCCATATCTTGAGCTAGTTCTATCCAATCCACCTCATTACACACTATCCCTATCTTGAGCTTGTTTTATCCAATCCACCTCATTACACACTATCCCAATATTGAGCTAGTTCTATCCAATCCACCTCATTTCACACTATCCCTATCTTGAGCTAGTTCTATCCAGTCCACCTTATTACACACTATCCCTATCTTGAGCTAGTTCTATCCAATCCACCTCATTACACCCTATCCCTATCTTGAGCTAGCTCTATCCAATCCACCTCATTTATCCCCATCTTGAGCTAGTTATATCCAGTTTACCTCATTACACACTATCCCCATCTTGAGCTAGTTCTATCCAGTTTACCTCATTACAACTGATATCTATCTTGAGCTAGTTCTATCCAATCCACCTCATTACACCCTATCCCTATCTTGAGCTAGTTCTATCCAATCCACCTCATTACACACTATCCATATCTTGATCTAGTTCTATCCAATCCACCTCATTACACACTATCCCAATATTGAGCTAGTTTTATCCAATCCAACTCATTACACCCTATCCTTATCTTGAGTTAGTTCTATCCAATCCAACTCACTACACACTATCCCTATTTTGAGCTGGTTCTATCCAAGTCACCTCATTACACACTATCCCTATCATGAGCTAGTTCTATCCAGTACACCTCATTACACCCTATCCCTATCTTGAGCTAGTTCTATCCAATCCACCTCATTACACACTATCCATATCTTGAGCTAGTTCTATCCAATCCACCTCATTACACACTATCCCAATATTGAGCTAGTTTTATCCAATCCACCTCATTACACACTATCCCCATCTTGAGCTAGTTATATCCAGTTTACCTCATTACACACTATCCCCATCTTGAGCTAGTTCTATCCAGTTTACCTCATTAATCCTATCCCTATCTTGAGCTAGTTCTATCTAGTCCACCTCATTACACACTATCCCTATCATGAGCTAGTTCTATCCAGTCCATCTCATCCTCGTATCTACATCAAGGTTTTCCCATTATGTTAACCAGTCATTACCCAGAACATGTTTCTAGAATCTCCCATTCATGCTACAAATTCTGCCCACCGTAATTTATGAGACTTGATTATCCTAACAATCATGGGCGTCATTAGTGGTGGAGATACGTCCCCCCAAACAAGTCAATAATTTACCTTACTTGAGAAATCTTAGTTAGTCGAACTGTGATAATGGAATAAAGTAACTTATGCATTACAAACAGGACATTCATTCCACAATCAACTCGACTCGATAAGTAATCAAAGATAGGGCCTACAATATTCCCTGAAATACAATAATTTATTTTCAAATGTTGATAATCTTGTTCGACGGCTGCTGCTAGTTCTACCCGGCTCGTTTTGTGAAGCAGATAGGAGCTACAGTAGCCCCATGGCTTCTTTGGTGCTGACTGACAGCTGACTTCTGAAAGTCAATATTTAGGTATATAACTAAATTTTGACTGTCATAAGTGACAGCTGCTAAACATATGTTTTTGCAGATCATATGGTTCGTCGTAGGGATACACAAATTGGTCTGGTAACTTTTCAAGACCATCAGCTGCCAGCTGTGAGAGGTCAGTCAACACCAAAGAAGTCATGGGACTACTGTACAAATGTACTTTGAACCGGCAAATGACAACTCTAATAGACAAGACTAATATCGCTCCATCCTGCTGTGAAACAACGGAGAACATAATTCTCGAAAAATCCTAATCCTTAGTGTGAGCATAATAAGTGTGTAAGAATGAACCAATACTAATAGTTAAATATTTATTCAATCCTAATATTGTGGGTACAATACTGCGGCCCGCGGGCCAACAGGAGATAAAAACTTTGGATCTTGGATATAAAAAGGGTTGAAACCCCCTGTTTTACTAAGTTATATTATCAGCAGGAGACTATAATTTTGATTATATGAATTGATTTTAGATCACAAGACAATTGTCACGTATAAATAAATTATATTTATAAGTCTAGGTTGTGTAAACTATTTTTATAGGTATTTTTTGAGGGTTTATTGTAATTTTAGATTTTTATTTTATATTTTCTTGGTTCATTTTTAGCCCGCTTTGAATTAATTTTAGGCCTTAAATGTTGATTCAGTATACTTTCAAATACTATCAATATTTTATACATAGGCATAGCCTTCATAGACGCTAACACATGAACATTTGATCACACATTTTGTCAGACTGAGAATATAATGAATGTAAGCCATGAGCTGTATATTCTTTTTGCTTGTCTTGTTGTAAAATACACATTCCTGATGAGCCTGCAACTTGGCTGGAGAGGGTTGCGTTAACTTTTATAGCTGTTGGGTAAGGTTTTGTATGTAAAAATAGGACTGTAGAAAATATTTAGTGACTTACGGTTTGTTTTTATCGTTCTAATCAGGGAGTCAAATCGTAACCAAAACCGATAGTTAACATTTTTATTTTTCATCATTTAGCACCGCGTCTTATTACCCGTTCGGGTTATACGCTTTAAGTACTAATTACACTAATGGATTAGGAATTGGGAAGGTTGAATTAGAGGAAGTGAACCCGCATTTGCGTGGAGGAAGAGTGGAAAACCATTTAGGAAAAACCACCCCAGTTCACCCGACCTAGATTCGAACCTCGATCTCCCCGTCCTCAGCAGTCGAGCTTCAATACGACAAGCGCGTTAGCCAACTACGCCACCGAAGCGGGTGTTAACATTAACAGTTATTTATAAAAATACCACAACCCTAAATACAAATTGCCTCCAGAAATGGAAAAAATGTATATATATACATATATATACCTTAAAAAGATAAATTTAAGAACCTTTATGTACCTATATATATATATGTACATGAAGGTTCTTAAATGATTCTTTTTAAGGTGACTGATCCTTTTCAATTGGCGGGGAAACACAGAGCCACGGGAACAAACGGTTATCTTCAAGAATTTTTATTGTTTTTAAATTTTATTTTCGGAAACAGTTTGTTCAAGAATATAAGCATGTTGATTAAGTTATACTTTTTATATAAAGATCGCCCCTATCATTTTAACAGTGACCAAATATAAATAAAATTGACATTTTTCAATAGAAAACTGCCGGCTTCATAACCAAAAATAAGAAAATGTAACAATTAATAAATATCGATACATTATTTTAGACGAGGTGTTGAAAATATCAACATAAAAATTTCACTCGTTCTCGAGAAAACTGATGTTTCCAAACGTTTGGATTTTTTCCGCAAGACCTGTCCGGTAGTTAGCACCATCTACGGTTTCCTTGATCCATCTGTTCTTGATGGCGCGGAAGGATACTTTGGTCGGTTGTGAAACCACGCCATGTCTTTCCCCCTCCCGTCGAACATCCCGAAAAAGATGTTTTAGTCTAGCACTCGACAGGGCCAAGGGCCTTAATTGCATATTATGCCTTTCTTTCTTCAACTTGATTTTATTTTGAAATAATCCAATTTTCTTTACTCAATTTTTTTTGGCTGTCAGACGTATCTTCTTTTTTTATATCTATGTATAGATAACTTTTAATTTGTTGTAAATTATTTTTAATATATTGTTCTATTTATTAATTGTATAATGATAGTATAACTAATTTTTTTTCAAATATACAAATTTGAACCTAACTAAGAATCAAACAAAACTGGAACTTTTATTTTTCTTTAACTAAGATATTTTTACCGGAATTGGAACAAGAATTAATTATAACCTTTAAATATTTCGGCTCGACTTCCTGATCTTGATATTAGAACATTCAACGGAAAACTCACCTGTGCATCTTGAAGGTAGAAATTACCACTTAGGGATAGTGAATTCGATTGACGTGGTCAGATCTAATCCGGAAGGTCGGAATTAGGTTCATACCGAAGTTGGGTTATTTTTTTTTCTTCTTCATTGTAACTTTTACGCTAGTTTTAACGATATTCCACCGGTTTCTGTGGCCGCATGATATACAAGGCGTCGCTCTCGCAATAGACTAGACTGCCTATGACGGGAAGATCGGGTTGCGAATCCAAGTCGGGTTTATTGAGGGTGTTAACCCGCCTCGGTGGCGTAGTTGGCTAACGCGCTTGTCGTGTTGAGCTCGACTGCTGAGGACGGGGAGATCGAGGTTCGAATCTCGGTCGGGTGAACTGGGGGTGGTTTTTCCTAAATGGTTTTCCACTCTCCCTCCACGCAAATGCGGGTTCCCTTCCTCTAATTCAACCTTCCCAGTTCCTAATCCATTAGAGTAATTAGTAATTAAAGCGTATAACCTGAACAGGTAGTAAGATATAGCGCTAAAAAAAATATAACTGATACTAATTCTGATTGTCAATAATTATACATTGTAGTTATTTATGTGGAAAAAAAAACTTTTTTAATAATACAATGTAACTAATTATATTCAACTTGATAAATAAAGTTACTATTAAGTTTTCAAAACTATGTAATATTAACAATTTACTATATAGATGGCAAGAAAAATATTTAATAATAATAATATTTAGCACCGCGTCTTAAATATTTAATAAACATACAACATTAATTTTAACATAAGATACCAAATAAATGGCGCAACATATTGAACAGGCTGAAATAAAACACAAAGACAAAAAAACAACGATTATTTTAATTTAATTTAATTTTATTAACTTTTGGAACTATAATAAGTTTTCTTTTTCAATACATTCACAGTATTACAATAATTTATAAGCAATTACTTTTTTGTTTATTAATGGTTAGATCTGCAAGGCACGCACACACTAATAATAATATTACTTACTATATCATATTCAATTAGCCCAACTAATGTCTAGCCTATTCTAATATCGCAGTTTCTGCTTTTTTGACAAAACAATAACAAAGGAGAACAAATTTATCAGAACAACTGGGAATCGAAGAAGTGGCCACTCGATATGAATTACAACCAACATAACAAGTGCCTGTTGCTTTATACACGTATGAATTTACATTAACACCAACGTCGTGTCTTGTGAGTGTTGCCTGTGTAAGCAGAGTTAGTTCAAACTAGTGACCAATTCTCCTCGAAATGTATGTTTTATTTAAGGTATTTAACGCGTACTTTCCAAAACGACTGATTATATCCATACATGACTAATAAACTAACTTAAATTTATAACATACACAACACCCAGCTCTCAGCCGTTAGCTCATCAATTCGAAAGGGGGAAACCCTTATTTAACCAGCGACACATTTTTTTGGCCATACTAGGAATCGAACAAGGGACAGCCCAGTAGGCAGAAATACTACTGACTAAGCTAAGATGTCGTATCAGAGAAACCCGTATAGGTGGCGTTGTTGGCTAACGCGCTTGTCGTGTTGAGCTCGACTGCTGAGGACGGGGAGATCGAGGTTCGAATCTCGGTCGGTTGAACTGGGGGAGGTTTTTACTAAATGGTTTCCCACTCTCCCTCCACGCAAATGTGAGTTCACTTCCTCTAATTCAACCTTCCAAAGTCCTAATCAATTAGAGTGATTAGTAATTAAAGCGTATAGCCCGAATGGGTAGTAAGACGCGGTGCAAAATATTATTATTATTATCAAAGAAGTTCCCCGAAATAAGACTGATTCTGCCACCAGTTTGATTAATTAGGCTGATATAATTTGAAATGTATATGAATTAAATAAAAAAATGTGTTTATAAGTTAATTTGCTAAAATGTTTGAATGTAAAATATGGCAACGATGCACATATTCATAGCCACGCACGAGTTTTTCTCATTCTTTTGGACATTAATGTTTTTAACTTTCGGCTTTAGCTATTCGTAAGCAAGTTCATAACATATATATGTACATCTCATGGACCTAATTAATCGACACTGCCCAATGACTACATGGTGTGAGCCCACACGCGAGCTATACCGACCAATTGGCCGGCCAACACCCCATAGCAATGCTATTGCTAGCATTTGCAGAAAGAGGGTGTCATATGGTCGGCATAGTGAGCACCCTCAGCCGTTAATCTCAGTTTTCTCATCAATAATCATTGGTAAAATATCAACGAAGATTTTATTGTCATGTGACCCGCCTCAATGGCAGAACGGTCTAAGGCGTCATTCTAGTGTTAAGACTAACCTACTGATGATGGTTTGTCCTAAATGGTATCCCACTCTTTCACGCAAATGCGGGTAAATTACCTCTAAAATGTTTCCTTCCTCCTCCCTAGAGTAACTATCAAATATGCTTATAAACTGAACGGGTAGTAAGATGTGGTGATTAAAAAAATATTACCATGTGAGTTATGTAGATTAGAGCTGATGTGTGATTTAGTCAAATGGGGGACCTAGCAAAGGAGAATATATCATAGGTACAGTTTCAACAATCTCTGCTTGCCCTAGAAACAATCTATGACACGACACGACACACAAAATATACAAACGGGATAAGTTAATTTTCATCATTAAATAAATAAAAGAAACATATTCATAATCATATTTTATAATTATAGGGGTTGGAAGGAGAAAGGTATGTGCAACTCAGACAAGATACGAACCTTGACCTCACCGTCACCAGCAACATATTCCAATGAGTGTCTTAAGCTTAAATTTTCTAACCTAAAAAGATTAATTTTACATAATATATGATGAAAAATTGACACCACTTTTGGTCAAATATATTGTGATTACAAATATGGCATAGGTGACCTGGCGGTCTAGGGGTAAGGTGTCAGACTTCTATACTGGCGGCCGGGGTTCAATCCTCGGTCCCGGCACAGATTTATCTGATGACCAAACCCTTCCTTCACCTCTGACAAGACATCTTGTGAATGTGGGGAATGCCAGGCCTCCACCGTGGTTCGGATTCCACGTTAAACTGTAGGTCCTTCATTTCATCTCACAATCACCCTACCATTACACATTAAAAAAAGTGCGTATAACCTGAACGGGTAGTAAGACGTGGTGCTAATAATAATAATAATAATAATACAAATATGGCCATCAAACTTGTCAAAATGATTTATGAAGGGACAGTAAAACACGATAGAGCACTATAACACACATTGCAGACGTTTAGAGCTCACGCATTATTTAAGAAGTTGTTTGATATTTTTTAATACGGTTCCCACAAACATGTATACAAAAGTTACCAATAGGTCTCAGGCCATTAAAAAGTTGTAATTTTAAGTTAACAGCTAAAAAAAAATTCAACCCCGCTTTACGCGAAAATGTATACTATTATTATTATTATTATTAGCACCGCGTCTTACTACCCGTTCGGGTTATACGCACTTACACTAATGTGTAATGGTAGGGTGATTGTGAGATGAAATGGAGGACCTACAGTTTAACGTGGGATCCGAACCACGGTGGAGGCCTGGCATTCTCCACATTCACAAGTTGTGATTAATACACGTCTTGTCAGAGGTGAAGGAAGGGTTTGGCGAATCAGATAAATCTGTGCCGGGGACCGAGGATTGAACCCCGGTCCCCCAACACAAAAGTCTTGACACCTTACCCCTGGAACGCCAGGTCACTTTATACTTTAAGAGATTAAAGTAAAACGTTGGAGAACCCGAGATCAAACGTTATTCTATGAAACCAAATCATATTTCGATAGGTTCAAAACAGAACAATTTCAAAAATAATGTGGGATGGTTTTATTGTGTTTTATATAAGTTATCAACGCTGTTCTCTTTTTTTTACTTGAAAATAGCGACCACGACCACGACCACGACCTCACTTCTTCTGAAGGAAGAGAGGAGAATAAAATAAATTATCTCCACCTACTTTTACGATTTGTACGATTTTTAAGTTCATCCATGTTTAACCTATCCTCTTGAAAAAAAAAACTCCCAAGGTGCTCCAAGAGGAAATACTGGATGGTATAGTTTGGATGAGTGTGGCGTTTTGAGTCATATAAGAGAATATCATACAACAAACGCTAATCATGCTGTTCCCTTACTGGGTAGGCAAGAAACTGTGCATATAGCTAAAAAAAAAACTCCGTACTTAAGGTGAAAAAGAAGGGGGCGTGAGGAAAAGATAACGTTTTTACAGTTTTCATTGCAACATTTTTTTTTTTCCAAAATAAATCAAATATTGCTCCAATACAAACATAGAATTTAATTTTCTTCAAACAATGACCTCTAAATTTCTTGAATATCTGTCAAGGATGTCCTGTAATTTAATGATAACATTTTTTCCTCTTCATTTAAAAAGTTTGTTGGATAAAACCACCACACTCGTGACAGATATTCAACAACTGTTGGTATCAACATCGGGAAAAAATAAACTCTTTGTTTGTAATGAAGAAACATTTTATTTATTTGATCAAAAAATAATTATTTTTTTGCCATAAATACTTTTAAAAAAAACACTTGCCTTTTCTTGCGTCATCTTCCATCTCACCTTAATCCATCCTCACTAACTTTCTCCACACTTCCCTATCCTTGGATACTCCCTTCACTTTAACAACATCCATACACAGTCACACATGTTCTATTATTCTTAAAACTCTTATTTAATGTTTCTCTTTTTCACACATTTGTCTACAACATTTAGCAACTTCTTACTTGATATTCTGTTCCTAATGTACAATTATAATTTTAACTTTTCCGTACACTCAGAAATTATAATTTTAACTTTTCCGCACGCTCAGATTAATCTTTCAGATTTCACCATTTTCTTTGGTAATACTTTTGTTAATGTTAAAAAAAATTGTAAATTATATTATTAAAAAAAGTATTTGATGGATCATAAGAGTTAGAAAATCTCTCTTTAACCAAATCATTTATATAAAATAAATCTAATAGAATAATACCAAGCTTAGACTGGTTCGGATGTTGGCACTAATAAATATATAAATAGAAAATAAAAAAGGTACATTTGAACAAGAGATTCTTAACACAACATTTAGGGGTAGTTTTACACATAAGCTTAGTTAACTTAACATTATGTCTTGGATAGCAAATAAAATAGTAATAGTAAATAAGAATCAACTGAAAACATTCGTATTCCATATATTTTAAACCACGAAACCAGTTAAAAAGTTTGTAAAGAGTGTAATAAAGTTGGTTAGGACTTGGCAAGAAAGGTACTGTACGATATAACTAAAAGAAAATTAATTATATAAATTATTATTAGCACCGCGTCTTACTACCCATTCGGGTTATACGCACTTACGCTAATGTGTAATGGTAGGGTGATAGTGAGATGAACTGGAGGACCTACAGTTTAACGTGAGATCCGAACCACGGTGGAGGCCTGGCATTCCACACATTCACAAGTTGTGATTAATACACGTCTTGTCAGAGTTGAAGGAAGGGTTTGGCAATCAGATAAATCTGTGCCGGGACCAAGGATTGAACCCCGGACCCCCAGCAGAGAAGTCCGACACCCCTAGATCACCAGGTCACCCTAATTATATAAGAAACCAATAGATATAAACGTTTTAATTACGGTATTGGTTTGTCCAGGATATATTTTTTAGCACTTCATCTTACTACCCATTCGGGTTATATTCTTATGTACTAATTACGCTAGTGGGTTAAGGATTAGGAAGGATGAATTTAGAGGACGTGTACCAGCATTTGCATGGAGAGAAACAATCTAGGAAAAAACTACCCTCAGTAAATATTGACCGGGATCTAACCACGATCTCCCCGTCATTGGCAGTCTAATCTACTGCAAGAGTAGCGAGTTAGACCACGCGGCCACCGAAGTGGCTGTCGAGATATTTAAAACGAACAATCATTATGCTAGTATAAAATCATGTTCTACTATATCCATGATTTTGTGTTGCCCACGGACCTTATGGTGAATGGTTTTTTTTTTGTAAACGTCGAGGAAATACAGAGTGGGGCCAAAACCATTAGACGATTAGTAATTTGAAAATAAACACTTTAATTGATAAGTAAATATTCACTATCTAAATAAAAAACAAACTAAATTCTACACTTTTTGGAAGATAATGTCCCTCAGCTGAGCTCCAACGGAAGTCAGGTAAACCTCAGCACGTTGTCTATTACTTTACTAAGCATAGATCATCTAATAGTTTCTAATCCACCCTGTATAACATGTTGGAAACTGATACTTGGGGACTTGGCATACTTTTCCCAAAATACATACAAATGAGCCTTCAACATTCCCACAAAATAACAAAATCTAGTGTATTCAGATCTACCTATGTGCCCAGACCTTATGGGGTCTCACCCGCCTCGGTGGCGTAGTTGGCTAACGCGCTTGTCGTGTTGAGCTCGACTGCTGAGGACGGGGAGATCGAGGTTCGAATCTCGGTCGGGTGAACTGGGGGGTGGTTTTTCCAAAATGGTTTTCCACTCTCCCCCCGCGCAAATGCGGGTTCACTTCCTCTAATTCAACCTTCCCAATTCACAATCCATTATAGTAATTAGTACTTAAAGCGTATAACCCGAACGGGTAGTAAGACACGGTGCTAAATATTATATTATGGGGTCTCTGTAATCACCCCCCTCTTATCATAAATATAAGTTTGCGTGAAGTCCAATAGTGTCTTAAGACGTGTAAAACAAAAGAGATCAAACAACAACATATTAGTGTATAGATAATTCTAGCGTCTTTAAATATATATATTATTTTAAACAAAATGATTTACTATATCAATCAAAATTGTCTGATATTCTAAACAAGTTGTGTATATTTTAGCCTCGCATATCACTAACCGTTCGGAATAGACACATTCCCACTAATTACGCTGAATTTGGAGGAGTACCAGCATTTACGTGTAGGGAGATTGGAAGAAACCATTAAAAGAAAAAAAATGTATGCCCGACCGGGATTCGAGCCCCGATATACCCATCATCAGCAGTCTAGTCTATAGAGAGAGTGACGCCTTATAGCACGTGGTCTTAAGCAAATTTAATATTGCTTACTAAAAAAAACTAAAAACATTTACAATAAACATTAACAGTAGCTAAAGCCATATATAGGTTTATTAATTCGTATTTGCATATATTTTCCCTAGTATTTAAATAACATGAGAAACCACCGAGCTTAGGGCGACGGTGGCGATGTAACTTTGTTGAGCGTGAAACATGTACAGATAATTACAGTCATAAAAGGTCGAGTGTTAGTGTGTCTTTTTAAAGCCTTCAACTGCAGTCTTTATTGCATTTTATAATGACGCAAAAGAAAAATGCATCTAAATTACATCTACGTTTACCGCAGGAGGATAATTTTGCTCTGCGGGAGTAAAAAAAATAATATTATATTACCTGGTACTATTATAAAAGTGTTTCGATGATTAATTTTCATAGCGAAAAGGCTATTGACTCACAGAAACCTAGATCCTTACGCAGGCCTATTTAGCCGAACCACTATTAATTATTTTACTGTCAGTATTGTCTGTTTGGTTTATATAAGAAGCCCGTAATATTTTGAAAACCGTAAAGTCATGTTGCCATAATGGCGGGGAAATAAAAATTTCAATAATTGTATTTACATCCTTAGCTCGTTTAATTAATATTGTATTTCTCGCTTCGGTGGCCGCACGATCCAAGGCGCTACTCTTGCAGAAGCATAGGCTGCCAATGAAGGGGAAATCGTGGTTTGAATCCCAATCGGGTGTACTGAGAGGTTTTTTTTTCACTCTAACTCCATGCAAATGCGGTTAGATTTCATCTAGATTTAACCTTCCTAATCTCTAAAAATCATTGGCTTAATTAGTACTTAAGTGACCTGGTGGTCTAGGGGTAAATTGTCAGACTTGTGTGTTGGAGGTCCGGGGTTCAATATTCGGTCCCAGCACAGATTTATCTGATTGCCAAACCCTTCCTTCACCTCTGGCAAGACATCTTGTGAATGTGAGGAATGCCAGGCCTCCACCGTGGTTCGGATCCCACGTTGAACTGTAGGTCCTCCATTTCATCTCACAATCACCCTACCATTACACATTAGCGTAAGTGCGTACAACCCAAACGGATAGTAGGGCATGTTGCTAAAAAATAAACGCACTCAACCCGAAGGTTGGTTGGATCCTCAACAGTTCCACCATCAGCTGTAGAGCCTAAGCAGCACTGAAGAGGCGTACTAGGGAAATGAGGAGTGAGGTAGTTTCCTCACTGAGCCAGAAGGTACTATTGCACATCGCTCTGCCAAGCGCACCGAAATGCATCCTCTATATGACCCTACAAGTGACACCTTCATTCCTGTAGTTAATTAAATTTGGAAATCAACTGCCAACTTAACATTTAACTAACCTGCAGCTGTTTATGCGTGCACAAATGTATTGGTCTCATCTAATACAGATAAATTGCCAGTGACGGGGAAATTTGAGATTAGAATCTCGCCCTGGTTTATAGAAGATTTTTTTCTTCTTAAAATAGTATCTCACTATATCTTCACTCAACTCCAAATGAAGATCCACTCCTCCATTGTATCCACCCCATTACAATTAAAATGCAAATAACCCAGACGGATAGTAGGGGGAAGGAATAACTAAAGAAGCATAATTTTTTGCATCACTCTTTCCCTCGTATGGATTATCGATTTATTTTTGGTGTTCTAAAAAAAAGTTGTTAGTGTGTGTTTAATTTAACATGTATTTTTTTATAAGCTTAAAGAGTTTTTTCTTGTGTAACATAACTTAATGTGCAAACATTTCTCAAATTTTAAATTAGTCATAAAACTAGTTTAATGGTCACTTACTCGATCCCAGATACTGTGATAAAATATTACACAAAATTTGATCAATTAGACACATTACAGTAAATTATCAAACATAACATGAGACTTTGATCAAAGCAGATTTAACCAAAGGCAATTATAAATCCAAATGTTTGGCTACCTATTGCATAGCTAATTGAAAACATATTTTTGTCAGATAGTCTCAATATAGGCTTAAGTAAATTTTGTAGCGTGCTCAAAGTTGTTTGTATAAATAGCTATGGAATCCGTCATATAAGATAAAATCCATTTGATTTATTTTCATTAGATAAAACTTCTTTGACTTTTATCTGAAAAAATATTTATTCGTTAATTTTAATTGATAAACGATAGATACCTCATTATTGTTTATAAAAAAAAGTTTGATTTTTACACTAACAATTGGACTAGTTTTAATTCAAAGTAAGGTACTAAATTGAACTAAAAAAAGACCTCCACAAATTTGTCCAATTAAACATTTATTTCCAATATGTAATAGTAGTAACAAAGCGTTCGTATGTCCTACAATTTTATATACATTCTCAATAAACTTAATTGATTTTGTTTCATTTTATCCTTCCCTTATCCCCCCCCCCCCCNCCCCCCCAACATCAAATATTTTATTTTTATATTGAATATACCTCAAGGGGCTGGAACAATATTTAATTGGACAAATTAATTTGATGATACAATACGAATCGGTTAGATTCCTTTCATTTCAGCTAAAGCATCACAACTTACAAGCCGACTGGAAATTTAAGGGGATAAACTTAAGGCTTCTTTCTGTACGTTAGTTACGTTTGCTGCCTGTGTAGCATTAGTTTACAATCTTATTGGGCATTCAAATGACTTGTTGCCTGAATACGTATACTTGGATTATTGTCATAGATTATGTTGTTTATCTTAAAAATAATATATGCTTCTTGGATTCACTTCACCTCATTTGTTGCACAAATGTAATTAGTTGTAAAATACTGAGAGAAAAAAAGTTGCATCATATGGATACAAGTTTTATGATAACGATTTGAACACAATAAATAAATATTTCCTTATTAAAGTTTTTAAGTACACATTTTCAAGAAGACAAAACATTTTGATCTCGGTTTATTATGTAAATACCAGCCCAACTTATCATGGGCATAGATGAATAGTGTCTCTCAAATTATCACAGTTGAATTTGAGAAGTTTTTTTTTAGAAAATGTTTTTGTTTGTTTTCTATAGTTCGTAAATTACTATTTAAATACCATTCGTTTAGTGAACACTATATGATTTTATGTGTTAGAAACCAATGAATATCACCTTAGTGGGCTTGAGACGGATAATCACTATACTTAATTATAATGACTAAAAAAAAAGGCGTCAGGTGTGTCATTTTCTTTGAGAAAGGTTCAAATGTATCAATGCAATACAGGAGATGAATGAATGTTCAAAGTTTACCTCAATCTCATTCTAAATATAAGCCCATGGTGTCTACTAAACTTGACCAATGAAATCCCCGACCTTTTCCCTGATTTCCCTTGATCATTTCCTAAAATTCCCGACTAAAAATCAACATCAAATATTTTATTTTTATATTGAATATACCTCAAGGGGCTGGAACAATATTTAATTGGACAAATTAATTTGATGATACAATACGAATCGGTTAGATTCCTTTCATTTCAGCTAAAGCATCACAACTTACAAGCCGACTGGAAATTTAAGGGGATAAACTTAAGGCTTCTTTCTGTACGTTAGTTACGTTTGCTGCCTGTGTAGCATTAGTTTACAATCTTATTGGGCATTCAAATGACTTGTTGCCTGAATACGTATACTTGGATTATTGTCATAGATTATGTTGTTTATCTTAAAAATAATATATGCTTCTTGGATTCACTTCACCTCATTTGTTGCACAAATGTAATTAGTTGTAAAATACTGAGAGAAAAAAAGTTGCATCATATGGATACAAGTTTTATGATAACGATTTGAACACAATAAATAAATATTTCCTTATTAAAGTTTTTAAGTACACATTTTCAAGAAGACAAAACATTTTGATCTCGGTTTATTATGTAAATACCAGCCCAACTTATCATGGGCATAGATGAATAGTGTCTCTCAAATTATCACAGTTGAATTTGAGAAGTTTTTTTTTAGAAAATGTTTTTGTTTGTTTTCTATAGTTCGTAAATTACTATTTAAATACCATTCGTTTAGTGAACACTATATGATTTTATGTGTTAGAAACCAATGAATATCACCTTAGTGGGCTTGAGACGGATAATCACTATACTTAATTATAATGACTAAAAAAAAAGGCGTCAGGTGTGTCATTTTCTTTGAGAAAGGTTCAAATGTATCAATGCAATACAGGAGATGAATGAATGTTCAAAGTTTACCTCAATCTCATTCTAAATATAAGCCCATGGTGTCTACTAAACTTGACCAATGAAATCCCCGACCTTTTCCCTGATTTCCCTTGATCATTTCCTAAAATTCCCGACTAAAAAAGTATGTCGCATCCTTCTAACTCGCCCCCTCCCCTTCCACCCTCGTTTTTCTATTAATAATTTTTTAAATAATAATAATAATAATAAGTTTTAAAACTCGATTAAAATTGTTTACTAGGAATTAAAAATATATTAAACAGCTACAAACAAAAAAATGACATAATTTACTGATTATTGTATTTCATATTTTGAGTAAATTATCATTTTCCCGGATTTTTATTGCGATTTACTAAATTCCCGACTTTTTCCCGATCACTTTAAATTCCCGGCTAATTCCCGTTTTCCCTGATTTTCCCGAATGGTAGACACCCTGTAAGCACCAAAACACCATCACGGAGATGCAAGCCCTTCAATTTATAATCACGCACCTACCGGAGTATTGTCCCAAATATTTGTATCAAGTCTACATTTCTGAAATGAATCCTCTCATTAAGTTTAAGGTGGGATGGAAAGAGATGCCAAAAAAAACCCAGTTTTTTTACAGTTTTTATGGCAAAACATTTTTTTTTTCTCGCAAGACCAAAAATATATTTCTTCAGTACAAATGTAGACTTTTAATTTTCTTCACATGGCAACCTAAAGATTTCTTGAATATCTGTCAAGAGTGTCCTGGAATTTAACGACAACTTTTCCTCTTCATTTAAAAAGTTTGTCATCGAATGCCACTATGTTCATGATGGATATTCAGAACTGTTGATATCAACACGTGGAGAAAATTAAACTCTTTGATTGTACTGGAGCAATATTTTATTTATTTTAGCAACAAAAAAAAAGGTATCTCCATAAAACTGCCAAAACACTGGCCTTTTCCCGCGCCCCCCTCCCATACCACCTTAAGTCTATTGGGCAGTTTGGGATGGTACAGTAGCCCCATGGCTTCTTTGGTGCTGACTGACAGCTCACAGCTGAATTCTGACAGTCAAAATTTAGTTATATACCTACATTTTGACCGTTTTTGCAGATCATATGGTTCGGCGTAGGGATACATAATTTGGTCTGGTAACATTTCAAAGCTGTCAGTCAGCACCAAGGAAGCCATGGAGCTACTCTATGTTAATTTGACTTCATCAGCTAATGAAATTAATGGCAACTCCACTTTTAGCAAATGAGAGATTAGAAATTAATATTTAGTTGTACTTAATATTTTGTTGAAAAACGATGTCTAGTTATTTCAAAGCCCAATAAAAGAAGATTTTTTTAAGCTTTGGGATTGAGATTGTGGTAAAATTACAATCTCTCGTATCTCAACTGTTTTCACAACACGAGCAGACAAACTTCGTCCCTCAATTTGTGCTTCAAACAAGGATTTGAGCAAAGTTTGAAGTCATAACACTTTCGTGGTTTCGAGAACCAAACTTTTTTTTTATGTGCTCAAAATATGTTTCAAACGCCATACAGATTAAACTTGGAAGCTTAAACAACCTTTTGACCTTCAGACTGAAATGTTTTTAATAACTCGATTTTTGTAACTTTATATTTTTAACATTCTTCTGGTCACTTCATCAAAAAAAAAAGTGTTCCATGAGAATTGTTTTGCGAATACACATCTCGCCATTACCGACCGGCTAGTTTCCTTAAGGACGGCTGTGTTCCCTGTTTCAACCCCCTTCTTGGACGGCAGCTGCCATCTGTGAGTTCTTGCCCGAACTCGTTGAAGCGATCTCCCTTCGCACCCACGCGGTGGAGGGTCACAGCAGTAGTGTGTCTGGAGGTGGGAACCACGGTTCCGGCGGCTCCTGCTGCTGTCACATGACCACAGGATGAGGCGGGGGTGGGGGAGGACCGCCGCCGCCAGCCGCCACCACCGCCATATGCTGTTGCGCGTGCGCGTGCTGCAGATGCTGCGCCTGCGCCACTTCCAGTTTCTCCCTGTGGAGCAACTCCTCGCGTTTCTTGGTCTGTTTGCGCTCCTTGGCGCGTCTGTTCTGGAACCAGATCTTCACCTGGAGACACACAACAAATATTTACCACAAGTGTTCCCCCAGTACCGGAGTCTGTTCTGGAACCAGATCTTCACCTGGAGACACACAACAAATATTTACCACAAGTGTCCCCCCAGTACCGGAGTCTTGTCTGAAAATGTTGGATTAAATAAAGCCCATTTTTCAAAGAATGATTCTTTTTGAAAACACAAACAACAAAAATAAAGCAAAAGTCACTATGTGCAGTAAAGGAGAGGTCACTCGAATATATAACTATAATAATTAATTAATAATATACGGAAGCACTTAGATGTTACATTTACTCAACGTGATATGTATAACTTCTTTTAGTCAATTAAATTAAGAAAGAAATCAAGAATAAATAATAAGCAAAATTATTTATTTAAAGAATTGTTTTAATTGACTTCATAATTATTTAAGTAAATCTAACTGCCTTACTTACATTATTATCTTCCCATAATTCTCCTTACTACGATTATAATGAATATTACTATAATTATAATAACTAAGGCAATGGAGTTCTGCTATCTAGGCTGTAAAAATAACTGAAGATTATAGAAGAAAGAAAGATAATATAAATAGAATAGCGCAGGTGAAGAAAGCTGTTCATAAAAAGAAGACCTTACCAACTTCGACTAAGAAAAATGTTTAATTCAAGAAAAGTTTACAAAAGGTACATTTACAGTAGCCCCATGGCTTCATTGGTGCTGACTTCTGACAGTCAAAATTTAGGTATATACCTAAATGTTGACTGTCAGAAGTGACAGCTGCCAAACACATGTTTTTGCAGATCACGTGGTTCGGCGTAGGGATACGTAATTTGGTCTGGTAACTTTTTAAAGCCGTCAGCTGTCAGTCAGCACCGAGGAAGTCATGGGGAGTATGGAAGTATGTTTGGAGAATGGCGCTAAATGGATGTGAGACATGGACTATTGTCGCAACTGGAAGGAAATGATTTGAAGCATTTGAAATATGGTGCTATGGAGGAATGGTGAAACAAACATGGATGAAAAATGGTATCAGATACAGAAGAAATATGAAGCAAGGAAAAACAGCAAAGAAGAGTTAATATGGTAAGGACATTTTATATTTGGACATGAAAGTTTGACGAAAATAATATAGAGGGAATTTTGACCAAGATGATTAAAAAAAAAATGTGGAAGGGAGAAATTCAAGAGTAAGACCAGGACTGAAGTACTTGAATCAGATAGCGTACAAAGTTGGCAAAAGAAGGCACAAATAATCAATGTTTAATGGATAAAGGAAAAACAGAATAATGAGTCCGAATGTAAATAATTTAAAGCTTGGGCTTGCCTACGTTTTTTTTTCACACAACTATAATTTAATAGAATCTGCCCATTTTCTGATTACGATATAAAATAGGAATAAAGTAATTATTGTAGGGTGAGAGTAAGAATTAAAAGAAAGATATTTTTTTAAAAATATTTACTATGCAGCACTTTATTTTGAAAACAGAACATCGGCTACACGGCCAGTAGTGGAAAATATATGACTTAGATGAAATATTGACCCAAACAACAAATCGGAAACAGTATTATTATTATTATAATTTGCACCGCGTCTTACTACCCGTTCGGGTTATACGCACTTACGCTAATGTGTAATGGTAGGGTGATTGTGAGATGAAATGGAGGACCTACAGTTTAACGTGGGATCCGAACCACGGTGGAGGCCTGGCATTCCACACATTCACAAGATGTCTTGTCAGAGGTGAAGGAAGGGTTCGGTAATTAAATAAATCTGTGCCGGGACCGAAGATTGAACCCCGGCCGCCAGCACAGAAGTCTGACACTTTACCCCTAGACCACCAGGTCACCCGAAACAGTAATAGGTGTAAAGTAAAATAAAACATCGGCTACAAAGCAAGAACAAGTGAAAACAAAACGTCAAATGGATAACATTATGAATTCAGTAAATGTTTTATAGTGGATATGTACCCGTTTGTTTATTTTAAACCGCAATTAACCGGGCCGGATAATACGGTGAGGCAGATGATCGCGTCTCAGTGTAGTTGTAAAATAACTTCCTCCCCGACCCCGAACCCAACCCCCCCCCCCTTTTTTTTAGCCTGTATGGCATTATCGACCAGGAAGGACAATACATCTAGTTCGGCCGTCTGTATGTAGACTATTAGCTGTTCTGGTGGCACAGAGCTTTGCCCAGGGACAGTGGCGGCTCGTGTATAGGCACTGCGGAACTGCAGCACCCCCTATTTACACTTGATATTATCGATAACATTTAATTTAATGCGTCCTTTTTTCTTTAATTCGTTCTTTATTTTTGTAGTACAATATATATATATTCCTTAAGCTTAATGTCAGTACTTCAGTAGCCATCCCCCAGTTTATGAAAAAGATACAAACATCTTTGTATGGAACTGTGCGCTTCACAGTGCCAGTGACGTGGTGTTTGACTGTTGTGCGCATGCACACATAGGAGGGGGTGGGGAGGAAGGCGGGACTGCCAAGCAGAGAGAGCACTGTTGCTCTCGCAGTACCGGCTCTGGCGTGATGGTGGAAGGAAGGTTGTTTTTTTTACTCAACGTGTATTGTGCTTAAAAACCGTGTACCATATTCTTGAATGTGATAAAGTGTAGAAGAGTGTAGAATTATATTACTATTCTGCTTACAGCTATTCTATTTGATTAAATTTTTTTCATTTCTTTTATTTAACAGAAAGACTAAATGCGCTTGTAGTACTTTCAATGGAGAAAAAATTTCCTAAATTTTCTTCCAGAGATCAAGGAGAAAATTATTGAACTTTTTGCGCAAATTAAAACAAGAAGAATGGATTTCATTTTTAAATGAATAGATCAAGCTTGAACTGTAACAATTTAAGTTAAAGTAAGTAAAAAATGGTTTTATTTGTTAAGATTTTATCAAGTTCCTGAATAAATTTTATTTTTATACGTGTTTTTTTATCTTTTCCATTTACACAATTTTAAAACAAAGGCTAAACATTTTCTGGAGCAGCACCCCCATTAATTTTAACTACGAGCCGCCACTGCCAGGACACACACATGAAGGTTGTCCATACGTATCCACAATGAGATGATGTGAATGGTGGGATGATAGTGAATTAGGTGTGAGCCAGTGAGAGTCTTAAATATAACTTAAGCCTGTTGACCTTTTGGGATGATTTTTTTAAAAATCTAGAACCACGTCTTACTACCCGTTCGGGTTATACACTTAAGTACTAATTACTCTAATGGATTAGGAATTACCCGCCTCTGTGGCGTAGTTGGCTAACGCGCTTGTCGTGTTGAGCTTGACTGCTGAGGACGGGGAGATCGAGGTTCGAATCTTGGTCGGGTGAACTGGGGGTGGTTTTTCCTAAATGGTTTTCCACTCTCCCTTCACGCAAATGCGTGTTCACTTCCTCTAATTCGACCTTCCCAATTCCTAATCCATTAGAGTAATTAGTACTTAAAGCGTATAACCTGAACGGGTAGTAAGACGCGGTGCTAAATATTAGTATTATTATGATTAGGAATTGAGAAGATTGAATTTAGAATAAGCGAACCCGCATTTGCATGTAGGGAGAGTGGAAAACCATTTAGGTAAAAGAGCCACCCTCAGTTCATCGGGATTCGAACCTAGATCTTCCTGTCCTCAGCAGTCGAGCTCAACACAACTAGCGCGTTAGCCAACTACACCACCGAGGCGGGTAATTTGAGATAATTCATTCTAAGATTTAAAAAAATACCGATGGTACCATACGGGAATCGAACCCGGGGGCTCCTAGGTTCGTAGCCAGATGCACATATCATAAAATGCCATGGGGCCGGATACTCCTTATAAAACAAAAGAGGGTAGAGGGTATCGCTGACCTGTCTCTCCGAGAGGCCGAGAGTGGCGGCCAGCTCCGCCTTGCGGCGGATGGTGATGTATCGACTGTAATGGAACTCCTTCTCCAGCTCCAACCTCTGATGGTCGCTGTACACCACCCGGTACTTGTCCTTCGTCCTTGTCTTCCCTGCAACATTAAGGGCGTATTCCAGTGAGTTACTGTCCTCTGCAACAAGAACAAGGGACGGACGAACCGACCGTTAGTCAAAAAAATAATATTTATACTCCATTCACGGTAGGAATTAATCTCTGAAAGGTCTTTTTCCCTACCAATATCCTACTATATAGTAGATTTATGGTAGGGAAAAAAGCCTTTCAGAAGTCAATTCCTACGGAGAATGGAGTATACAAGCATTCAAGGCTTTTTGTTCGCGGCGGTACCGTGGCGTGTAGTGTATTTCAGTTTAAGCAGAGCCTGTGACGGGAGAAAATGATAGTTGAGGGCGGTGGGTTTTTTTTTGCAGTTTTTATGGCAAAACTATTTTTTATTGACCAAAAATAAATAAAATATTCCTCCGGTATTGACATAGTTTAATTTTCTTAACATTTTGATATCAACAGTTGTTGAATATATGTCATTGCATTATCTAACAAACTTTTTAAATGAAGATACAAAGTTGTCACTAAATTCCAAGATACTGTTGACAAATATTCAACAACTGTTGATATCATCATGTGAAATTAAACT
Source organism: Timema shepardi (assembly GCA_902151425.1). Taxonomy (NCBI): domain Eukaryota; kingdom Metazoa; phylum Arthropoda; class Insecta; order Phasmatodea; family Timematidae; genus Timema; species Timema shepardi. The sequence continues at coordinate 5,377 of CABFVX010003474.1, read as the reverse complement.
CTTGTGTTTCTACTGGAGTAGTATATGATTTATTTTGGCTAAATTATTATTATTATTATTATTATTAGCACCGCGTCTTACTACCCGTTCGGGTTGTATGCACTTACGCTATGAGATGAAATGGAGGACCTACAGTTTAACGTGGAATCCGAACCACGGTGGAGGCCTGGCATTCCACACATTCACAAGTTGTGTTTAAAACACGTCTTGTCAGATGTGAAGGAAGGGTTTGGCAATCAGATATATCTGTGCCGGGACCGAGGATTGAACCCCGAATCCTCAACATAGTATTTTGGCAAAAAAAAAAAAAAGTTTGGTTATAAAAATTGCAAAAACACACTTTCTCGCGTTTCCTTTCCGCTCATTTTGAACGGCTTAGCTCCGTTTTCTCATCTTTGTGCCCCTTCAGGACATTATTTACGATAATATATTAAGGATGAGGAAAGTTGGAAAATAAATAAGTGTACCAGCATTTGTGTGAAGATAAATAGGGAAAAACACTTTTTTTTTAACTTATTACACCTGATTGAGATCCAAACCCTGATCTTCTCATCACAGCCAATCCAGTCTAATAATAGAGTGACGCCTTAGGCCATGTGACCACCGATGCGTATACCTACTTGAAATATCACTAGATGTGCTTGTATGTATTCATACGTCAAAATATGTGATTTTAATGTCACTTTTGATTGATATTATCAATTAATATAAAACAACTTTAATAAAATGGTAGAATGTTATCAAACTTGGCCGAAAAAAATAGTGTTGACCTTTTTTAAAAAGGCTTTTTCTGTGAACTTAGGTCTATACCTGTGATATATTCTTTCCCATTCTGTCCTACATACCTCACATGGGAATGTATTTCCGTTTATAACTGACCGATGAGTGTTCTACTGAGTGATGACAACAATTCACAGGTACAGTTTGAATTAACTCTGCTTACCCTGGTAAAACGACACGACACGGCACCGCTTGATAGCGCGTCAAGTTTTCCATGATAATAACTAACAACACACTAAAGAAAAAAATAAAGAAAACATACACTCTCAAACAAAAGTAGAAAATTAGTAAAACTGCTAACACCAAATCACAAGAAATGAGCCCTTTTTAACCAATGATGGCTCGTGGGTTTATTTCCCGGGCTGACCCCATTTGACGAGACTATACCAGTAAACTGGTGCCTTATATTTAGTATAAAATTTGCACGTTAAGGTAAATGTACACACATTTGCTCACTATATTATTGTGTGTGTCGGTGGTCACGTAGATAGTGAGAGGGAGAATAATATTTGACCAGTACAGTCCCTTCAAATGGAGCTAACCCAACAACTCACGAGCCGCCACTGCTATTCCTTATTATTACAGTAGCCCCGTGGCTTCTTTGGTGCTGACTGACAGCTGCTAAACACATGTTTTTTTGCATATCATATAGTTCGGCGTAGGGATACATAATTTGGTCTGGTAACTTTTCAAATCTGTCAGCTGTGAGCTGTCAGTCAGCACCAAAGAAGCCATGGGGCTACTGTAGTTAAGTTACAAATATATCAGTAGACCTAATCGTGTATTTTTAAATATTTACATCTTACCACCTATTCAGTTTAGACACGTATCTACTAATTACGCTAATTAGCTACAAACGAGGAAGGTTGAATTTAGAGGAAATTTACCCACATTAGCGTGGAGGGAGAATGGAAAACTATTTAGGGAAAAAAACCCGCCATCAATACACCTGACCTAGATTCTAACCCGTCATAGTCAGTCTAGTATACTGCGAGAGTGACGTCTTAGACCATGCGGTCACCGAACCAGGTATCATTTAATTGAATATGAGACAGTAAGGGTTTAATTCATGAAAATCTGCTAAAACAACAACGCGTAATACAAATATTAAAGAGTTCTTTACAGTGTTTGGAAGGAAAATGTTGAGTTACCGGAACAATCAAAAACGATAAACTATTTTTTTTTTAAATAGAACTACTTGATTTTTTTAAAACTTGGAACGTGAGAAAACTTGCTTTCTTAACCCTCCCTCCCCTTACCAAACCACATACACAAATTATAAATAACTTGTTTAACACTCTGGACACAAACACGTCTTTACTCGTTTGTGCGATAAAACTGTAGCGTGAAACGCGACAACTTTATTACAACTTCCGGAAAAAAAACATGTGTGTATTTTATCAACTTCTAGAATGTCGTTCCGGTCCATTTCAAGAAGGGATTTCTACGGTAGGAATGCCACACTTGAACCATTGGATTATGATTTCTACGACAGGAATGTTACACCTGAACCATTAACTTATTAATTCTATTATAATAACGTCATACTTGAACCATTAACTTATATATTCTATTATAAGAATGTCATACTTGAACCACTAACCTAATATTATCATTATAAAAATGTCACACTTTAACCATTAACTTAATTTTCCTACTGTAAAAATGTCACACTTGAATCAATATCCATATAATATGAATGTCATACTTGAACCGTTAACTTAATTTTCCCATTTTAAAAATGTCACACTTGAACCATTAACTTAATTTTCCTACCGTAAAAATGTCACACTTGAATCAATATCCATATAATATGAATGTCATACTTGAACCATTAACTTAATTTTCCCATTTAAAAAATGTCAAATTTGAACCATTAACTTATTTTTCCTACTGTAAAAATGTCACAATTGAACTATTAACTCAATATTCATATAATATGAATGCCATACTTGAACCATTAACTTAATTTTCCTATTTTAAAAATGTCACACTTCCATTAACTTAATTTTCCTACTGTAAAAATGTCACAATTGAACCATTAACTCGATATTCATATAATATGAAAGCCATACTTGAACCATTAACTCAATATTCGTACGATAGGAATGTCACACTTGAACCATTTTAGAGAAAGAGTGACAGCATTTGCGTGGAGAAAGAACTAGAAACCAAATGGGACAAAACCATGGCCATCCCTGGATGACTAACAATATAAGGCAACGAAGTTGATACCTTTATCCGCTTACATACCGGTGTTGACAATGAATGATAAAAAAAAAATTAAATGAATATTGAGTTGCAATTTAGACTTAGGGTAAAGAGTTGACAGGAACTTTGGGAAGTCCACGAATGTATGAATGTACCCTTAGTTTTTCCTGAAAGGTAGCGAGCGAGCTTACATTCCATAAGCACAGCTTATAAGATAGGGTCATAGTGTAATACGTAAAGGCTAGAGTACTACTTTTCAATGTAAACAGTGTGTACATGAAATTTATTTTAAAATATACAAAAAAATAATTATATTAATTAAATGATATGATGCACCGCACAGAATTTCTCTTTATTTTATTTTAAAATAGAGTGGAAACTATTATTTCCTAAAAAAAAACCTCGTATGAAACAAGATAATATACGAGTATATTGTTTCAAAAAATATTCCACTAAAAAGCATAAAAATCAATTTCAATTTTTTAATGATGATACTCAAAACGTATTAGCATTTATAGATGTACTGGGGTGCTGTTTACAATTAATTGGGGTATGTTCTTCTTGCTTGCTCCAAAATGTTGAGGTGTGTAGTGCCACCCGCCTATCTTCTATGCAACCTGTTATACACGCATGCTTGAACAGCTTTGCTCTCCCGGCGCTGTTTCCGAACATTATGTATATAATAATAATTATTATTATTATCACCACGTCTTACTACCCGTTCGGGTTATACGCACTTACGCTAATGTGTAATGGTAGGCTGATTGTGAGATGAAATGAAGGACCTACAGTTTAACGTGGGATCCGAACCATGGTAGAGGCCTGGCATTCCCCACANATCCGAACCACGGTGGAGGCCTGGCATTCCCCACATTCACAAGATGTCTTGTCAGAGGTGAAGGAAGGGTTTGGTAATCAGATAAATCTGTGCCGGGACCGAGGATTGAACCCCGGCCGCCAGCATAGAAGTCTGACACCTTACCCCTAGACCACCAGGTCACCATGTATATAATATATATTCACTTATTACTTAGAAACTAATGGTTTTGTACAAATATATTTCAAATAAAAGTTGTATATTTTTAGTAGTGGTATAACTTTATTATGATACATTATTTCGTATCTGAAAAAGTTGCGGATATATAATTAAAAATGGACATTTCTGCTAATGTAATGGTAAAATTAAAATTCCAATTGTTAAAAAATGCCTAGATACAAGATTGAACTAAAATAGTTTGAGTGAATTTTGAGTATATCGATTTTTCTCTTTTGCCCTTCAGTAATCTACTTTTAATGTTAGGGTTGTATATATTAATTTCATTTAAAAAAATCCTTGGGGGAACTTAACGAATACCCTAGAAAGACACAAAGTTTTAGCCTGATTGGTAAAATGGTTTCGGTTTTAATCCCACTAACAGACAGACGGCAGGGTGAAAAACATTTTTTTTCTATTTCATGTTCCATGCATACACGGTACGTTGACATTTATTAAAATCTTGAGCTCAATTTTTCTTATGATCGTAATATTTCGTACCTTCAAGTGGAACTCGATGTTAAAAATACAACAATTATTATTATTATTATTTATTTGAGGTAATTAACATGCACTTTCTTAACGGACTGATTATATCATCACACGATAGTTTCTATGAGTGGGTATGAAAGAGCTTGCCAATTTAGCCTGGAAAGGTATCACATATTGTCCGTTCACCGTAGGAATTGTTTTCTGAAAGGCCCTTTTCCCTACCAGAAATCTCTTGTATAGTAAGATATTAGTAGGAAAAAAGAGCTTCCAGGGAGTAATTCCTACCGTGAATGGAGTATACCTTCCAGGGTTCTTTTCATGCCACAATCGACACGGGACCGATGGCTTTACTTCCCCTCCGAAGTAAGTTGTGCTAAAGATTTTTATCGCTCAATATACAAATCCGTTGACCCCGGTTGGGTTTGAACCCACGAAAATCGGATCCTGTGACGAGCCCTTTACCCCAAGAACATCGACTTAAAAAAAATCTTCTCCATTTTTCGTAGGAGGCACTTCAGCACAAGTCCAAAAACATAATTTGAGTATGGATTTTGGTATATTGATATAACTTTTTTTTACCCGCCTCGGTGGCGTAGTTGGCTAACGCGCTAGTCGTGTTGAGTTCGACCGCCTACGACGGGGAGATCAAGGTTCGAATCTCGGTCGGGTGAACTGGGGGGGGATTCCCTAAACAGTTTTCCACTCTCCCTCCACGCAAATGCGGGTTCATTTCCTCTAATTTAACCTTCCCAATTCCTAATCCATTAGCGTTATCAGTACAGTAGCTCCATGGCTTCTTTGGTGCTGACTGACAGCTCACAGCTGACTTCTGACAGTCAACATTTAGGTATATACCTACAT